>JANHZU010007077.1:15624-28583 GCA_032468055.1 Acrochordus granulatus
ATGTTTGAGAATGCTCTGTTCCAGCTTATTTTTTTAAATACATATGGTTATTTGTTTGTTCTAATATAGAAGGCTCAAAAATTTGCTACTTGTTTTTAGTTTAATACTGTCCTAATAATATAGTGTTTTTACAATAAGTATACTGTTAAATCTGGAACTTCAATTGTTCCAGAAGGCATAAAGGAATTAATTCTGAAAATAATATGTTTATTCTTAAAAATGGAATTATTATTGTTATGGTTTGCTGCAGAGATCAGCCAGATGTCTAGACTAGATTTGGGATTTTATCCACCAATCAAGTCCTTTCCAAGGATCTGGGATAGGCAGATTATTAGCAGTAGTAATACTAGTTCTATTGAAGGTGTTTGGGTCTTTTTCTGTTTCTTCTGGGATATGTTTATCTTAGGGCTGCTTGAGGCCCATTTTTGTTGATATAGTGAAGATTAGGGTCTCCATCATGATCACAAATTTTCTACCCATAAGTAGTTTATTCAAGAGCTTTTTACTCAGTTCCAAGCACCTTCTACTGGATGCCTTTTTTCACTTTTTGAGAAAGAAAGAAATGAAAGAAGACTGAAATATCTCTGTAATGTTTTCTTCATGAATCTATGTTTTTTTATGTTTCCATCAAGAAGATTGTGAATAGTTTATATGCTGACATATGATGTAACAGAGTATAAAAAGAAATGCTTTATTCAAGGGCTGGGCATATGTATACCCTAATTGTATCAGGGTGCCAACAGACCTTTAATGTCTGTTAGATGCTGTTGCCCACTTGACTTCATTTTTTAAAAAAATATTATTTTAATTGAAATGAGAAAATAAGATAAATAAATGGAAGCTGATAAGATGCAAAGCAATCTGTCAGCCTATATCATCGGATTTATTTATGAGATTGTCTTTATATCCTTCTTAACATGTGTTGGTACAATCCAGGCTTTGGATATGTGTTAACTGCCAAGAAAAAAATCAAAAGTAAGATGGGATGGTAAAAGCCTTAAGAAAGCTAATCAGTTTGCTTTTATATCATGTTTTATAAATGGCTATCTGTTATACAGTACTACAATTTATGGCAACATTGCCTCTACCTATGACAGCCATCTTGAGAACATCTTCAGAATACCCAAAGGTCCCACCAAAAGTGGTACCCAATTTATCTCATCACCAGTTTTTATGTGCTTTCGAACTGCTGGGTGGGCAGAAGCTGGAGGCGAATGACGAGAGCTCACCCCATCATGCGGAGCTGCGGATCGAACCAGAGTACCAGCCATATCTGGTCAGCACAACTGGTGTACTTAACCCACTATGCCACTGCACCTATTTTATATACATGATAAAAGTCAGGTGCCCAAAATATGGTGGGAATAAAATATTTCTTGTAACATTCATTGTGGTGTATCATAGATGCTGCGAGATATTTTGAGATGTTATTTGTGTCACGCTAAATGAAGTAAAATAAGCAGAATTCTAACACAATATCAGAGTAAACAAAAAAAATCTGTTATTTAAAATAAAGTGTAGGAAGATTGACCCTCCATCTTCCCTGTCACACATGCATACACACAGCCTTCCTAAAACTACACCATCCAGCCTGTTTGTCTCCTGCCAATCTCATCTCTCTTTCTCATATCACATTGGCAAATAATAAGAAATATTTCCAAATCACCCAGAAAGACCCCTGGGAAAGATATTATCAAAAGAAAAGGCAAATAGTTGTTTTGCCCTCAAGTGGTAGCAGTGGATCCACCCAATTCCACAGTATTTTGGCCGCCACAACAATAGCCAGCCAAGCAGCAACTGATTGCCATGAATCTGCCTCACAGTGGACACATCGTAGTGGCTCAAGGGGCCAAGCAAGACAATCACTTAACACTCAAAGCAGCCTAACACCCCCAGGAAAAAACAAAATTCCTAGTAACTGTACAGAATCACAACGGGATAAAACCTCAAGGCTAAGCAGAGAATTCTTTCAGGTAAACCAAGGGGCCATTAAGAATCATCACAGCTATTCAACACAAATGATCGCAGCTAAACCTTTCTACACCGCAAAAGATCCTGTGGGTATCAAATGCGAACCCTTGCCTTTTGCCTGGCCAACCCCCTTCTGAGAGCTGTACTCTGTCCCGCTGTCAGAATAAGCTCCTCCCTTTCAAGCAGCCGTCTTTCGCATAATTATTTTCAGCTCAGCTTGGACCGGACCCTCCAGGATGACAATCGGAACATTCTTACAGTAAATTACGAATTTTTCATTCTTACTGAAAGTGCATTACAATTATCACTCTGACCAGTCAACATTCACATGACATTATACCATTATAACTATTTGTGGACCGTACCACAGATACTTATGTACATTCCAGGTTTGACAGCACTAGATGCCAGGATTATAGATTCAAATTTAAGGTTATATTTCACTTTGTGTTCTTTTTTTAAATTTGGTATTTAAAAAGATTTTAGTAGGCTCAGTACTATAGGACATAATAAAGTAGAGCTGTAAGCATTTCTTCCTAATTTGTGTCCCTGATGAATGAAACCCCCAAAGATATGATTCATTTGAGGAAAAAAAGATTTCATTTCTTGATAACTCTGACACTGCTATTGAAGCCTGCAAAATAGCTGCATGTTATAGCTGATCACTATATAGGTCTAGCTTAGACCTTGTGTGCTTATTGGTCAGCTGGAACAACCTTTTTGAAATGTATATAATTGGATCTACTGAATCACTTTCTGTTTGGTATATTTTAATCAAGTACTACACAGTGTAATAGAGTTCCATAAAGTAATTCCATTATACTACCTTACAAAATAATTCCTCAGCAGTATGCTTCTTGTAAAATTATTTGAAAAAATAAACTTCTCTTACTTTCTTCAAAGGCAGCCTCAGAATGTTAAATACATCCTTACTTTTTTCAACAGTTATAAATACAGTTCCCCTAAAATGTCATGAGCTATACTGTATGCCCATAACTTGGAAGTCAAAAGCAGAGGTTGAAATTTCAAAGATATAGCTGAGTAAAAATGAAATCAAAGATAGATGAATCATATTCATTTCAAGTTTTTGTCCATTTATGGCTACATGATTTCATAATCCATAAAACACTGGGATTTTCTCAGATTAAAATTTCATTTTAAGACAGAAGTGGACAACATAAAGCCCAGGATTTCAGACTCTAACTTTTTGTGGTGTTGTTCTCAAAGTTGTTGTTCAATCACTGAGTCATGTCCCTTGTGACCCAATGGACCACAGCATGCCAGATCTTCCTGGCCTGCATTGCCTCCTGGAGTCTGCCCAAATCCATGCAAATCATATCTATGATGTTATCTAACCATCTCATCTTCTGCTGTCCCCTTCTCTTTTTGCCTTCAATCTTTTCCAAAATCATGGTCTTTTCCAAAGAGTTTCCTTTTCACATTCTGTAGCCAAAGTATTTGAACTTCAGTTTCAGTATGTGACTTCCATTGAACAGTCAGGGTTGATTTCCTTTAGGATTAACTAATTTGATCTCCTTGCAATCCAAGGGACTCTCAGAAGTCTTCTCCAGCACCACAATTTGAAGGCATCAATTCTTGGGTGTTCAGCATTCCTTATGGTCCAGCTCTCACAGTCGTACATTACTACTGAAAAACCATAGCTTTGAATGGACCTTTGTTGGCAAGGTGATGTCTCTGCTTTCTCATATGCTGTGTAGGTTTGCCATAGATTTCTTCCAAAGAAGCAATTTAATTCAATGGCTGCAGTCACTGTCTTCAGTGACCTTGGAACCCCCAAAAATAAAATCTGTCAACATTTTCATTTCTTCCCCTTCTCTTTGCCAGGAAATGATGGCACCAGATGCCATGATCTTAGTTTTTTTTAATGTTGAATTTCAAATCAGCTTTTGCAGTTTCTTCTTTCACCCTCATCAGGAGGCTGTTTACTTCCTCTTCAGTTTCAGCCATTAGAATAGTATCATCTGCATATCTGAAGTTGTTGATATTTTTCCCAGCAAACTTAATTCCGGGCTTGTGATTCATCCACCCCAGCATTTCACATAATGTATTCTGTATGTAAGTTAAATAAGCAGGGTGATAATATACAGCCTTGCTGTACTCCTTTCCAAAGTTTGAACAATCCATTGTTCCATGTCTGGTTCTAACTGTTGCTTCTTGACCCATATATAGGTTTCTCAGGTGACAGGTTAGATGGTCTGGTACTCCCATATCTTTAAGAATTTGCCACAATTTCTTGTGATCCACTTCTTGTGATCCACTTTGTGAATTAATGACTTTAGTATAATCAATAAAGCAGAAGTAGATGTTTTTCTGGAAATCAAATAGTGCATCAAACAGGATAGAATGTTACTGAGGTATGGAAGACAGCCCCTGAGGCAATTAATAGATGTAGGGAACTTCCTTCCTCATTTCAAGTAATCCATCTTAATATCTGTCAGAGAAAAGGCAATAAGTGACTTAAGCTATTAGTCCTACAAGACTCAATGCAGCATAATCTTCAGAATCAGATATTCTTCACTATTTGGCAGTTGGGTATATCTTTTCTTTTCTCCCTTGCCTTTCACTTTTCTTCTTTCTTCAGCTATTTATAAAGCCTCATCAGGCAGTCACTTTCTTGCATTTATTTTTCTTTGGGATTGTTTTAGTAGCTAGTTTCTGTACAATGTTACGCACCTCTATTCATAGTTCTTCAGCCACTCTGTCTAATACATATAATCCCTTAAACCTATTCCTCACTTCCACTGATGTTCATAAGGGATATGATTGAGGTCATACCTGAATGGCCTAGTGGTTTTTCCTGCTTTCTTCAATTTAAGCCTACATTTTGCAATGAGAAGGTAATGATCCGAGCCACTGTCAGCTCCAGGTCTTATTTTTACTGACTGTATAGAAGTTCTTCATCTTTGGCTGAAAAGAATATAATCAATCTGTTTTTGGTGTTGACCATTTGGTGATATCCATTTTTTTTCTTGTTCTATAGAACTCTATTCACACATTTTAAAAAATCACCTTGAGATATGAAACAGATGTAAATTGTAAAAAAAGGAGGGAGAGAGAGAAAAAAAAATCTCTACCCCATATTGTTTAAATTATTACCCCCATATGTTTAAAGTAGATACCTTTCTACTTTCCATCTAATGGTCCCAAATGTCATCCAGAGATTTCCAAAATGTGTCTCAAGATACTTATCAAAAATCAATGTATTTTTTATCTTCTAACTTTTGCAGCACATTTTTAAACTTAGTCTCAGTTGGTGTCATGTAGGTGATCAAATCCTTGGTAGATTTCCAGCATTCTGGGTTAACAGAATTCTGGTAAATATATTTTAGATTTCCAGCATTCTGGTAAATATATTTTATACATCTTCAAAACCAATTAATAAAATATATAATAAGTGGATATCCGTTTTGACTACCCAGTCTTGACCTTTGCAACTGATTAGGAAATCAAACAAATAAACATGTTCCCTGTTCATCAAAATTGAGGAAGCAAATGCTACTATTATACCAATTTCAGTATATCTGCAGTCATAAATTATCTAATAAATCTCCATCTTCATTTTAGTTTTAATTCTGTAGTCTAAAATCAAGGAATTACTTCAGTGACATAGCAACATATCCAAGCCACTGTTTTCTTTTACAAATCAGATCTAAAGAAACCTGCAAAATGGATTTGATCCATTTTTCCATTTTCAAGTTTGCATTTTTCTATTAAAGAAAAATCTTGAAGGGATAACATTTTAGTTTGGTTATCCCTATAAAATATTGTATTAAGGAAATGTGCTTAATCATTAAAATAATATAATATTAAATTTACAACATTAAAATGTTTTTGTTATAATATTTACTTTTCACAGAATTTTTCTTTATAGTTCTACATGAATGAAACTTCAAAACGATATTTGCTCAGGGCTATTTTCTTAGGGGGAAATAGTGGTTTAAATTTTTACAGTTGGTATTCTATATTTAGAAAAAATAATATAATTCTTAGAAACGCCTTTTTACAATATTGGTATTTAAGAAATATAAGTTATTTATAATTATCTTAGTTGAGATAATGGTTTTACATGACTTCATTAATGAAGATCAGTGTGGGTTTTTACCTAAAGACAGCTGTGGGACTGGTTTTTTTGGAATACTTGAAACAACATAATGGAAAAAGCAGCATCGATTTTCAATGTTTTTTGTATATATAGTTAAAAGAAATATTTAAGGTAAGTAATAGAACATTTGGAACTGAAAAGCAGAAGATAGAATTTGAAGCTGAACCATGTACAAATCATGAATATGTAAATGCTAAAATGTATAGCCTGTTATTTAAAAATGAAATGGAAAAAGAACTAGTGAAAGACTATATGATAAAATGTGCTACAAACTTTTGATATAACATATTAATTGAATGGAATATTGATGGAACAATGGGAAAATATGTGATTAAAAGGATTGAAATTTATTTTATAATTTAGAAAGATAATTTTAATTAAATGATGTGCCATTGGTAAACAATTCCAGAAAAATTATCTACAAGATATAAAAGTACTTCAGAAATATTTTGGAAATGTGGACAATATGAAAGGTCATTTTATTATGCCTGAAAGGCTTGTAAGAAACCCAGAAATTTTTGGTTTCAAATAGATATAATGATACAAAGAATTTTAAAGATCAATATTCAACTGAAATATAACTTTTCATGCTGGGATTAATGAACAGTAAATGAGAAAAGAACAATGGAGGATTATTTTTATATATGATTACTGATGTAAAACAATTATTTGGACAAAAATGTATAGACTCTGAAATACCCATCTTGGAGGATTGGTTGGGGAAGATGACAGAACTAACAGAGATGACAAAATTAACTTGTTTGCTTAAAGAAGGATCAATAACTACGTTTATTAGTGACTGAATAGACTTTTTGCTGAAAAAAGAGAAAAATAAACTTTTGATTTATGGGTTTGAAGATTAGAATGGGTAGCTTACTGAAAGAAAGAAATTATGATGCCATTTTAGAGACAGAAAATAAAATAAGTTATAAATATATATATAACTTTTGTCCTTAAAATCCTTTTCTTTTTTCTATTTCTATATTTCTTTTTCACTTATTATTTAATTCAAAACTTGTACTGTTTTTAATTTTGTTGAAAAACCTATTCAATTAAAATTATTTATTAAATTGAAAATGTCTTTTTAATTCCTCTTTCCAGCAGCTTTGGATGTTTACATCTTTAAGGCATTCATCTCCTCCCTTAATAAAATGTTATTTGCACTGTTTTGTAGATTTTCCAAACTTTTTATTAGAGCAGAGATAGACAATCTCAATTCCTACATAACCCCAGAATATTTTCATGCATCCATTACCCTAATTTCAAAATCTTTTGGCAAGCCATCAGTTCTGAAAGGCTTAGTTTGTTTCATGTTACAACCATGGGATTTGGTTAATGATGGCAATTAGGACTGTAGGGATTGTTATTGCTAAACAATGCAGTCATGCTTTATGATTGCATCACTTAACAACAGAAATTCTGGTCCTAATTTCAACTGTAACTTAAGGTCTATTTGTAATATCTAGTTATCAATGATACTATCAACCTTGACCAATTTTCAGGTCTTTCAGCAGCCATCATGCCAAAGTTAGAGGGAAGGGATAGTTGTGATTAATTGTGAAACCTTTTTGATCTTAAGGAGCACTGCCTGAGAAATTATTCGATGCAGCTGCCTGGCCATGAAACAAAATTATACTCAGCATATTGGTAATGTTTGGAACTGTAGAATAGTAGAACTGGGCTTCTACACATGCACACACAGAGACACACACAGGCTTGCTTTATGCCTTTCCTGAGTATCTGGGCCAGCAACTGTTACACAAGCAACTGTACCTGGTCATCAATCAACACTTCTAGAGGCATCTAACTTGAAGAAGTTTCTTCATGGCCACATCTGGCTGTGTTAATATATTTTGCTCAATTTCCAATTATTCCTTTCAGGTAGGTTGTTAAAAATGTGACAAATTACCTCAGAGTATAGAATGGGGGTGATGGAAATTTCATCCAAATTTAGCTGATGGGCCAATTTTGAACCCATAGCAGGACCTTCAATACTAAGTCATTTCTTCATCTACACTTGGCTGAGCCAAGTGTTATATAAACATGTATAAGAGATGATCTAGAAATTACAGCAGGTACAAATGCAGCAGCTACATTTCTAGTGGAATGACTCAGTAGTATATAATAAACCTCAGAAATGTTTAATTGGTCACAAATAGGTTTCTGTGCCCTATTCAAAGTGCGAGTTATTTTTTTTTTAAGTTATCAGAGATAGCACCAGAATCTATCAGGTTGTACCCTGGCAGATCTAACTTTGCTTATCTGGATTAGTTGGAAGAGATATTCTGATGTCATAAATGCATATAATTAAGAAATTAAAAATAGTATGAACACCGGTCTTTCTGGTAACATTCTATGGAAACAAAAATTGTACTTTGAAAAAAGCAGGTTAGGAAGAGTATTGATGCTTTTGAATGTGGATGCAATCAATTAAAATCTGATCTAGACATCTAAAGAACCTATTGATTGCTTCCCCTCTTTTCATATATAGGCAAACTAAATTATCTCAGATATAGGCCTTTTCTATAGAATATTCTTTCCTCATTCAGGTTGCTTCACTCCATTTTACCCTTTGACAAGCAGTTTAAAATTAATATTATTTCAATATGTTTTCATTGAATTGTCCTGAGTTGATTACATGGCTCTTTCAATTATATTTTATTTTTTTCTATATTCTTGTGCCCCACCAAATTTTGATTGTATTAGGCTGAGATATAAATGTTGATAATAAATAAATGTCCCAATAAATATAGATATTCCAAAATGTTCCTTCTCCTTTAACTTTATTTACTGTGGCTAGTTCAACTTTTTTCCCCTTCTATTTGATTACTGCCCATTCTATCTCTCCAGAGATATGGTGTTTTAAAATTTATCTCAATTGCTAAAGTTGTTGTGTTTTCTACTGATCAAAGAAAGCAACAAAATAAATCATAAGTAGTTTTTTAACTGAACCTTGCTGTACTGCTATAAGAACTAATTCCAGTGTTCTGCAATAATTATAATATAGAGAGACAAGCAAAGAAACAAGATCACAAGTGTGCTTTGTCTATAATAATAGTCAGCCAATATTCTGTATCTATAGTTCATACAAGGAATTGTTATTGTCCCTGGTGATTAATAGATCTACTATTAATGTAGTAATGTAGATTAATGTAGATCTACTATTCTTTAATTATGTCTGATTTTTAATTGGTTAGATGGTTAGTTATCAAGTTTATATCAGCCCCTATCTCTATATCAGATTCTGGGCTCCGAGTTTTAATTCTATGTTAGCAACTCAAAGTTGTTTTGCGAGGCAGGCAGCCATATATATTGGTTAAATAAATAATATAATTATGAGAAACAATATCTTTCTAATATTCTTTGGTTTTCTATCTTCTGAGTAATTTTTAATTCACTGATCTTATATTTTGAACCCTCAGGGAACTTCTTTTCAGAGTAGTCCCTGGTGTTTGAGCTTCCCAAAGAATTTCAGTTATACGTGTTGATGAACGTTTATGTTCTGATTGCCAACTTGGTGACTCAATGAAATTGAAGACCAGATATAGCCATTACTTCAGCATATGATGCAATATGTGCCTTTGATTGACATTCAGATGTATTGATAAAAGTTTTCCTCATAATTCAGTCATTTATTGATTACATTCTGAAACTTTTGGAAGAATAATGTATATTATTAAATTAATCAACATCTCCATGTTTCTTATTTTACTTACTTTAAGCTGGGAAAAGAAATCTCATTGCTGATTCATCAAAGCTTCTACTTTCCTTTAAGAATGAAAGGATTAGAAAAAAAATGCCATTTATAAATAATCTTACATAATCTGATCACAAAACAAAATAGAAATGAAAATCAAACAAAATAAATATCTGCCTTGTACACAGCTACCTAAATAAAATTCAGCTGACACAGCCACATAAAACAAAGCAATGCCCCTTCAAAATATTCAGATGATCTTAACAAAATCTTAAAATGCCTCAAGTAATAAAAAATGTAATCAGATACCAAGATGATTATAATGTACAACAAAATCTGCATAAATATAAGTAAATAAGTATTCCAATTCTATTCCTTTAAATATATTCCAGTCAAATCAGAGTGGCTTTCTCAAAAGTGCTTACGCGAAGCTGTTTTTATCCATCAAAAAATAGCTTTTAAAATATTTTGCTCGTTGCTCCTAGAAAGGCACAATCTCAGCAGTGCTGCTAACCAATGCAATTAAGTATGCTGTCCTAGACAGATACTTAGTCTCCCTAATGATGAAGTAGAGTGAGCTGGATCATTTAAATAATAGCACCATCATGGTTCTTGTGTGATCTGTTGTTTTTTTCCCTTCAAGGATTTCACCTTGAGTTATAGGTTTATTGTAGTTTATCGTAGGCATCTGTAAATGTGCACCCTGGCTTTGGTTTCTCATTCACATCCATTGCACGTACTGTACAGTTTTAACTGACTTCTTTGGAAGGATTCACAGTAGTTGCTAGGAAACCTTTCTGTGTTCTTTTCCCTTCTTACATGGCATGAGCTGTTCAATTGATAAGGCTGTACCACTTGGTACAGAGGGATTTAAGCTAAATCAAACAATAACAGTGGGGCTGCAAAACTGATAAGCAAGAGAGGAGGGAGAAATAGCACAAATCCTTGTTCTTCAATAAGAAATGTACAGGATTAAGGGGTAAATGGAAATGATGCAGCATATCTTCTTTCAATGTCTGTCATTTTATATTGTCTTATAGGTGTTCCTCCAAATCATCGTCTTATTATAATTTTCATACTTGTTTTACATATTGCTAATTTTCTCATTACGTATCCTCAATGAAATTTAATAAATAAAAACATTATTTGAAAGCTTTCTGCACAGATTCGATAAAATCCTGAAGTACTGCACGTAGCTCTCTCTCTATGTATGTGTGGTCTGTTTGATATCAAAAGTTATGTACGTACATTTGATACGACTGAGCATTTTTATTAATTGAGGAGACTATTTCACAATTTTATCTGCTTTGGATTCATTGAAAAAGAACAGTGAGTGTATCCTCAGGATGATTGCCTTCACAAATAGTGAAGAACAAATAGTGTTCCGAGTGTTCATCATTCTCTCTCATGGATTTTGTGATTAAATAAATAGCAGCTTCATTAAATGAAAACCTGAATATGGATCATTCCCACAACTCCAGCCAGGCAGATATCTTGAAGATTTCCAATGAGCCAGAAAATAATTTATTTAGATTAAAAAATAAATGAAATTAGTTGTTGCTTTTGTATTAATATTTCATATTTTTGTCAGGAAATTCAAGATTTTCACCTCATAATTGGCAGTAGAAGATCCTATAATTTTGTAGAGAAAGAGGAAGGAAATTAGTAAGTGAAAGACTTCCTTGAAGATCCATAAAATCAAGGGAATGCTGCAATTATAAGGCAGATGTAGCCAACATTTTGCAGGTGAGGTATATGAGTATTTGAATTTCTTTGCTTCCTATAATAACTTCCTACTTACATTAACTATTTAAAAATCATAAACATCAAAATCCCTCAAGCTGATTTAATGACATTTCAAAGAGGAACATTTTAAGTGCATAGGAAAAGTGCTACACAGAATGGTCCTGCCAAATGGGAATGGCTTAAGTTAGGCATTCATTCAGAATGGCTTCACAACATTTTTTGTAAGATTAGAATAACCTGTCCAAATTTAACCAGCTATTTCGACTGTGAAGGTTTATACATATGTAGTGAAGCTATTCATATATAATTCTTGCATAATATTGTTCATGTATGTCTTGCTACCTTTTAACTAATCATCATTATGGTACTGAAGGCATATCAAATTCAGATCAGCTTCTATGCTTGAAATGTATAATATATCTCTGGATAGTGATACTTTGCGTGAGATAGAATATACATTATAAGTATTATATAAAAGATAGATCTAGATGAAAACTGGAATTGCAAAACTGGCCTTTGCTGTTATAATTCCACTTAATAATGGTCCTCTGTCATGCAGAGAGCTATGGAAATTTCATCTGTATTCCATTCCCAACTGGCACAAGAGATGTCAGTATACTTTTATACAGTGGTACAGTTATACCCCATCAAGAGTGCATGTTTATAATATTGCATGCTTTTTCTTCCTCTTCTCAAACTATTGACTTTTTTGATAGCCTGAAATGACATTTTAAGAGTTTAAATGGAAAGGCACTAGTGAATCTTTACTACCTTCAAGCCATATATTATATTTCTGAGAAAATTTTGCAATCTCCATGGCATATTCTTATACCTCTTCATACATGAGTTCACAGTACTGAGCTATGTGTTTCAAATCATTATCTTGAACAATAATCAAGTGCAACAGTTCGTAAACAACAAAAAAAAACCTTGATATTAAACAAAAGCAAAAACAAAACTGGGACAAAGATAAAAATAAGAAGGTCATATAGAAAGGAAAACTGAAAATTGAAAAAGGACTTTTACTTGGATATCTTGAAGTGATAATGTTACATAATAATGTTGGCCCTTAAAGTTGCATATTTCTCTGGTCTTTTCTATTTTAACATTTCAGAAAAGCAAAACAATACACACATATACCCTCACTCACACAAAACATCATAAGGAAAAAAAATCCATCATCCATTTATCATAATATACTCCCATTGAACTTAATTGCAATATATATTGACTGCATTATTTTCACAGAACATCCTCCTATTCATTTTATGAATTTGCAATCAGTTATTTAAACCTACAAATCTTTTCAATTAATCTTAACGTTAGAAATGTTTTCAACTTAGCAAAAATGTCTGTGAAGACTCTCACTCGTCCAGGGTAATTGCATCGCAACAAAGTTTAAAAAACAGGCATCTGGACTGG
>JANHZU010007079.1:27667-37901 GCA_032468055.1 Acrochordus granulatus
TTAGTTTCTACTTTCCTCTTTATGATATGGGGTGAAATGGTTTCAATTCTGCCAAGTTAGATTTTTCTCTCTTATTACAAGAGTCTCTGTTGAATATACTTTAATTTATAAAGCAGAATCGCTTAAAAAGTAAGTCATGCTAATTATGCAGTCTTGCTTAAGAACTGACACAGGCAACTTGTGGTCCTCCAGATGTTGATCAACTGCTAATCTTATCATATTTCATCTTGGTCACACTAGCAACTGATAGGAGTTGAAGCTTGACAACCATTAAATGCTGTATTGTCTGTCTACTTCAGAATTACATTAGAGTTTTGCTGGATGACCACAGTCTAGGTAGACCAACATTCTTCACAAAAAACAAAGAAACCTATGACTACAATCTCCTGGTTGACCTTCTGCCCACTTATGAAAATCTTCATAAAGAATGAACAAAATTAGCCTACAGCAGGGATCAGGCATGTAGAGATATAATTATGTGACAATGCCTAGCAAAGGACTGTTAGCATCAACTCTATTCTAGGAACATGCTATTGAATGTTATTCTATGAAATTCAAATACTATTTTAAATTAAATGAAGGAACATCAGCAGTCCTTAAAATCCTCCCAAAAGCTATCCATCTTTGCTTCTTATAGGAATACTGAGGAAAGCACTCCATGAATATCTTAGATATCTAAGTAGCTGTAGTTGGCAAGCTACAATTTCAGATTTCTCATGCAATAACAAGCCACAATATACTTTGCTGATCTCATGTAAGAGTAACTGGGATAACACATGTAAAGTTCTGTAGATATTAGGGTTACATTATATAAACTCAACCAAGATGGAATCTGCTATTATTATTTTAGTTTACACATAAATTAGTTTACACATAAATGTATAGATAGCTAACCTATGTAAGCCGCCGAAAATGTAATTTCCGAGTCTTCGGAAATTGGCGGCATAGAAATATGTGTAATAAATAAATAAATAAATTATTTTAAATTTTATTTAGAAGCTCACTGGATTTGTCTTTGTTTCCCCACAGGCTTAGAAAAGTTTAATGGTCACTATTTTCACAGCCGGGAATACAAAAATCCAGAGGTATTCAGGGAGAAAAAAGTACTTGTGATTGGCATGGGGAATTCTGGAGTCGATATTGCAGTGGAAGCCACTCAAACAGCAAAAAAGGTAACATACCTAAAAAGTGAACTGCTTCACTTGGGAACCTGTCCAGGGCATATTTTAGCCTTGGTTTTGGTAGGGAAGCTCTGTGACTATTCTCTTAGCAATACTGTTCTAATGTGAGGAACCCAATTCTATGTAAATCTGATAAAAAAAATCCCCTCAGCTAATATGAGTGTGAGGATAATAAAATGAGAATTAGCTTCTGTAATCTATTCAGCAAAAGATGTTCCTTATTACTGTACTGAATAAGTTCAGAACTTAAGATTGGTGTGTTTGTTCCACACCAGATTTCTAATGTTAACAAACAGATAATACCAGTAACTAATTGAGCTGATCATATGTTATATGGCTTAATCAAAGGCCATATAAACAAATAGTTTACAGATTCAGTATATTCAGTATATTCCTGTGCCAATGTTTTTATAATCTATGGCTTGGGAAATACACTTCCAAGTAGCAAATATTTTACAAATGACAGCTTATCACAGTCAGATGAAGTGAGCTAAAAACTTACTGGATACAGAGTTCTTGGTAAAGTCTGGACTCCCCTCATCGTAGCATGATAATGAGAAAGGAACTGAGAGGCAAATTAGTGCCATCCCAGCTGTAGCAATACAGTTGACCTGTAGGATGAAAACCTGGGGATTCTGTTCTTCCTTCCTCTCCCATAAGAGATAACCAAAAGCAAACTTTATTTAACAAGAAAAAAGTTCAGATATGAATGTGCAACCATGTTCTGCTGAAGAAGAAAAAGGTAGAGTTGTCTCAACAAGTAAACTGTCTCCAAATGAATTAAAAAGGGGAACAAAACTTGAAAAAAACAAGCTTTCAGTATTCCTGGCAAACCACATAATTCAGGTCCACTATACATTGCTCAGCTTAGGAACTTATAGAGGTTCAAGCTTGTTAAAGAAAAAGGATGACTTAAGGACTAAAGGTATGCTCAAGAACAGAATCCCACATATCATATATAAAACTGTGTACTGGGTACTACTCTCAATTTATACAGAAACACAAGCACAAAAGACAAAAAAGAGTTTAGTTAACACACACACAACAAAATAAATACAAAATCCAATAAAGATTCGTGGCTAAAATATTGATCACTTTCGATACAAACAAGCTGAATATGAGAGTTGTTGGGGAGATGATACTGTACTTTCTCACTCTAGTACAGAGTTTCCTCCCTTCTCTGTGTTCATTATTTTTAAAAGAACAACCCCTATTACAGTATCTCTTTGGGAGAGGAGAGGGTTAACTTGGGTTATCTTCTGGTCATATGAGCTGGGCATAAGGGGTGGTGTATATTCTAATTCAGAAGCTGTCAGGCATTTGAATTAGCAGGGAGACTGCAGTATTGTGAATGCTTGCTAGCTATTCACAATGTTACTATTTCACAATTCAAAGTCTATAAGGCAGAGAGGGTTTTTTTTTTTGCCATGTAGTAACATGGGAACATGTTTGCAATTCTTTCACATTTATGGAGAGAGGAAACTATGTATGCTTAAGAAAGATCTAAAGGCAGAGGATATGACACACAGATACTGCCCTGCAAGTGACCACTGATTGACTGCTAGGTCCTTCTCCTTGGCTTTTGGCCAGAGGGACTGGTAACTTTTTCTGGGTTCCAGATTCAAAATGATATGTTATGCAGCGAGACAAACAGCCTTGATCAGTCACTCTCAATCAATACACCCCAAAAACAGGCTCACCCTTACTATCAGGACCCCATTTTCAATGGCAAAACCAGGTCTTTAAAGCTGTGCAAAAAGCCAAGGTTGAAATGAATCCAATCTCCAGAGGGTTCATATTCCAGAAGGTGGGCACAAGAAAAGGCTTATCTTCCTGGGTCCTTTCAGATGGCACCTCTTCCCAGACAGGACCCAGAGCATGCCACTTCTGCTGGATCTAACTGGATGGATAGATATCACTGGGGAGGGATGATACCATATCAACAACTCCTTCATTCAATTTTAGCTATTGTCCACATTGACTGAATATTATTGGACCCTAAAATCTAAAATATCTGGACAATATCACATTACTTATCCTTCATAAAAGGGTCATGGCATAGTTTATTTGAAGACCATGCATGCAAAGAATTCTAACCCATCCATTTCCAGGTTAGGATAGAAAATAATCTATTGAAACCTTAAGCAACAACAATAAAAATAAGTGGATGGATATTACGTACAGTAGTTTGATGTAGAAAAATCCTCATTCTTCTCAAAACAGGATACAGAAGAATTTATTGAAATAAGCCTTAGGAAAAATTCTGCTTTTTTATACTATTGTTTGAAGGCTTAAGTGGAATGGTAGCTCCATCTTGTGTGAAAAACTATACTTTTTCTGTAGTATAGCCAGTGGAGAAATTCTTCATATGCTAAAATACATTAACTATTTTCTGGTTTTCCAACTAAAAGCAGGATAAGATTTTACAAAATAATTTTCTCCTTTGTAACGTTGACACCATCCTCTGATAACCCTTGTCAATGATGTCACTGGAGCTTACTCTACACAAGGGAAAGAACCACATAAGGAGTATGAATTACCTTCCTATTTAAATTTCATTTTTTAAATTTATTTTATTAGAATGTTAAAATACTATAAATGAATAGAGAATTAAAGGATTTGAGACCCTTCTGACATTACAGGACTGCAGTGTTCCAGTATCTATATGAAACTGCTGAGAGAGATCATCTCTCGCCATGAGGTTGTTATCATCAGGATGCTAATGACATTCAGTAATGCATCTTTACCAAGGCTATGAAACTGAAGTATTCTCCCAGTGCCTCCCAAATGGGGAAGAACCAGCTTTGGCTCAACCCTGACAAGGCTCTGGTTTAAGGAACCTCAGTATCTAGTGTTTTTCTACTGTTAACTTTGCATGGGATTACACTCACCTGGGTTGAATTGGCGTAGCTAGGGGTACTCATTTTTGCTGGACTCAGAGTTCTTGCTCCTAAACTGGTAGACCTGTAGCCAGAGAGCCTTTGAAGAAATGCATTTTATATGTTAGTTGCACCCATTCCTAGATTGGGAGGCACTAATCTGTCACTTGTTCCTTAATCACTTTCCACTTGGACTACTGCAACATGGTCTACATAGGGCTGCCCCTGAACAGCATTTAGAAGTGGCAACTGGTCCAGAATACAGTGGGACATGCAATTTTGGGGACATCACAGTATACACCTGTAACATTGCTGCTATATCAGCTGCACTGGCTTCCACTAGGCATCCAGTCCCATTTAAGGTGCTGACCATATATAGCATGGGACCAGGTTACCTGTGGGACTGTCAATCCATGATACAATATTCTGGTACAATGGAAATATTCTAAGCCTTCTTAATTAAGTAATGTTATCTGGTGAGTCCCAGGAAGCATGCCTTCTCTGTCATAACCCTTGCTTTATGGAACAGCTTCCTCCTAGAGATACACATAGCCCCCAGTTATTTCTTTCTGACCATGAGATCAGGCAGAATGAGTCATATTGATTAAACAGTGTCATCTTGCAAGACAGAAGCCTTCTCTGTCACAGTATCTGCCCTCTGAAATGCCACCCCCACGATCCATACACCCCTATATTCTAATGACATTCAGAAAATCATTTAAAAGTTGATTATTCTGCCAAATCTTGGGATGCAGTAGCTGTGGAATCCCCATAAATCTGTTTTTATTGGTATTGAGTTAGATTTCCAAGCATCATGATTTTTTTCTATATATGTTCTTTCTTTTTTAAATTGTAAGCTGCCCAGAGTTGTAAGAAGTTGGGCAGACTCAAAATTGAAATCATTAATTAAAATAAAGTATTGGCCTTTCAGAATGCCATGAAGTTCTGGCTTATCCTCCAGGCAATAGGGCCTGGATGTTATTTACTGTAGCTCTGGCATGTATATATAAATTGCATGGGGGAAATTGGTATTTTTTATCAGGCCTCAGCTTGGCTTTTGTTTTGTTTTTATGGATTGGAAGTTTGTTTTACCCAGTGGTCACAGTCAGATGGTTATTGGCAGGCCACAGTATAACTAACAGAAGTAAAAAGACCAAGTAGACATATATAAGAAGTACTGTAGTCAGTTCCTGGATCTGTCTCAACCCAGCATCAAGTCTGATCGGAAATAAATCTTAGATAACTAATGTCTTCCAAGAGGGCAGCACTGCATGGGCTTGTCTTATTTATGAAGCTTTATAATCCTCAATCACAACTAACTCTAAGCAGTTCACGGACCAATGTACTGTATATAATATGGGAAGGAGAGAGAGAATGAGAATGAGAATCTTAGTAGGTGCAAGCTTCGCTGGACTGATAATACTATTAAATATATCCTCCCCTCAGATGTGGATGATTTGAAATAGTTAGTTATATCAGGATGTTGCTAAGTTTTCGTGGTCTATTTTTCAGGTTATGATCAGCACAGAAAGGGGTGCTTGGGTGATAAGCCGTGTTTTTGATAATGGCTACCCCTGGGACATGATGTTCCTAAGTCGTTTTTTGAATATGATCCGAAATAGTCTTCCTGGATGTATCACAACATGGCTGATTGCAAAAAGAGTGAGCCAGTGGTTTAACCATGCAAACTACGGCTTAATGCCCCAAGACAGGTACTGGTAATAAATTAGAGGCTAAAGATGGATACATAATAAAACTGATAAAATACTAATATTTCTTCTAAATTGTAAATTTATAACATAAAATTCCAATTGAAGGAAAATGGAAAGACATAGTATTACTAGGCTGAAAATGTAGAAGTAGTCCTGATCTTGGAAAATTTTGCACCTCAGTTAGGAAAAGCAAAATCCCACTGCACAAATCTGCTGTGCAATTTTTTAAAAATAAGGATTGAATGGGAAAACTCAATTTTAGCCCAGACCAGTCTTTTCTACTTCAGGGGTGCCAAATGATCACCCAAAGTATGCTTGTGGTTCATCAGTAACACATAAGTTTGACATCAACATAATATATTCTGGAATTTATCAGGACTAACACTGATCCATACCACATCATTTGCCTATTTGATTATTTCTATATTTAAATACGTATATATAATTACATTGTGCTTACTTATATTTATTTTTAATATATAGATATCAATTGCAAATTCAGTTTTATTCCTAAAATCATTACCTAGACAGATAGACAGACAAAGATTTTCTTCCCCTCTGACTGAAGAAGTATTTTAAAGGAGGGAATACTGAGGTCTGTAGAGTAGGCTGGATATCCCAAAGTTTTCCTTCCCCTCCAGAATTCCTCTAAGTCATCCCATCCTGATCCATGCTCCTGTTTTAGTGACTTGGTACTTCCTAACAAATCAAAATTTAAATGTTGAAATAATTTCTATAGTGCCACCTCCTGGCCATGTTGTCCAGCATTTTGACTAGAGATCCTGTAGTAATTTCTTTTCCTTGGGAGATAAACCAATCTTGAGATAATGTAATGCAATGCAACGCAACACAATATATTGCATTGTATTGTATTATGTTATATGGTGGAACCTCCGATTGTGAGCCTGATTCGTTGCAAACTCTGTTTCTTTTCTTGTTTAAGTGATATAAATGAATTTTCCCCTTGACATATTACTGGACCTCAAGGCCATCTAATGGAGTTAATAGGCAAGAGCTATCAAAGGAAATGTATCTTTACTCCATGTTAACGGAGTTCACTTGTAAAGCTTTGAGAATTGCCATTAGTTTAGCCATCTTAGAACACACACTAATATACATACACACATTATTGATGGATAATATTATTAGCCCTTATTCATTAATAGCTAAGTGGATGAAATTTCCAGGTTCAGGGTCAAAGGGAGATGTCTTTCTCATCACCTGCTTGTATGTTCCATAGAAGCTAACCTATGTTAGAAACTGTACTCTAATCTGATCCAGTAAGAGGACATATAAAAATGCTGAAAAGGAAAGATAATTCAGGGGGTACCTCCTTTGCCTGAAACATACTGATGGCCTTTATTTTTCTTCCTAGGAGTGTGATGAAAGAACCTGTATTAAATGATGTACTTCCTCCATGTATTCTCACTGGAAAGATCTCTATTATGCCTGCAGTGAAAGAGTTCAAAGAGAATGCTGTTGTGTTTGCAAATGTTCCCACTGTAGAGGAAGTAGATATTGTTGTTTTTGCCACTGGATACAAAGCTTCTTTTCCTTTCATTGATGAATCAGTCCTCAAGGTTGAAAACCGTCATGCTTCCTTGTACAAATACATCTTTCTTCCTCAGCTAGAGAAACCAACACTAGCCATGATAGGCTTCATCAAGCCCTTTGGTGCAATCATGCCAGTTGTGGAAATCCAAGCACGCTGGGTCACACGTGTCTTTAATGGTACATGGAATGAGATGTGCAAGCCTCTAATGAGTCCTTAAGCATATCTGTTACACATGCAAAATGCTGCTGGATCTCAAATTGGTGATATGAACTAAACTTGGTGTTCTTTGATGTAACTTCCCAGTAGGAGCTACTAGCCTGTTTTCAGATATACCTCTTCTCAGTGCCATCATAGATATTGTGTAAATAACCAGCTTAGGCAAGGCCATTATTGATGTTAGCATTACTGTCATATCTTACATCGTAATGGTTAACACCAGGCAAGCTCCTATGAGACATACCTACTGAGATTAGATTCATATCTGTATGCTGTTAGTAGAATGGCTGCATCCTATACTATCTTACTATACACTTGCCTTAGAGGATTCCCCCTTGTTTAGAGTTTTTGAAACGGCCCTACTTCATTCATCCAAGTAACTTAACTATTCATACTAAATTGAATTCATCTTGTGTTCTGCTTGGCTCTGCTCACTCAAGTGAGTCTGCATTTTTCTGCCTTCTAAAACAGAAGTAATTGAAGATTCAAGGGGTCTATTCTAACTTCAAAGTATTTCCATCCAAAATCCAAGAAAACCTGTTGCAAAGAATACACCCATTATATACAGTATGTCAGATGCAGCCTTTAAACTGAGGTGTAGTCCCCTTCTCATTTCTTCTACTCTTTAAATTCAGCTATGTACTTTTATCTTGTCACCCTTGTTTGCAAAGTCAAGCTACAAATTGTTTCAAATTGTAGGTGGGTGGGATATGTGTGTTTAAGATTCATAAGGTGAAAGTAATAATAGGAAGTCTTGGGGTGGCAAATTACATTCATTTCTCAAAATGTATCTCACATAGTTCTGATCAACTAAAAGCAGATCACTCTAATTCCAAGATCATCTTATTATAATTTCCATTTGGGCATATCTTATTTGCTATATCTTAGTTGAAAGATAGGGGGCGCGGTGGCGCAAGTGGTTAAGAGCTCGGCTTGCCGGCTGGAAGGCTGGTGGCCCGGGATCGTGACCCAGCGTTGCCACGCAGCACGGCAAGCGCCTGCTGTTCCGCCCCAGCTCCCGCCACCTGGCAGTTCAAAAGCACGCAAGCATGAGTAGATAGATAGGTACCACCCCTTCCGGTGGGAAGGTAACAGTGTCCATGCACCTTAAGGCATCCAGTCATGCCAGCCACATGACCACGGAGCTGTCCCAGGATGAACACTGGCTCTTCGCCTTGGAAACGGGGGTGAGCACCGCACCCTAGAGTCGGTCACGAATGGCAGGGTTGAAAGATAGATGAGCAGCCACATTTTTTTTCCTATTTGGTAATAGTCTTCCACTAAAGTTACTGTTTACTTGCTTTGAATAAAAAAAATAATTCTGAAATATTGCTAAAACATTGCGTTTCCTTTCAGGTTTGTGTAAATTGCCTCCAGTGAAAACCATGATGGCAGAAGTCAATGAAAAGAAAAAAAACAAAATCAATTGGTAAGTCTTTTGCGTAATGAAGATCATGCTAGGCCAGATTTTCTTGGCTGGAAAAAAATGTACTGGAATTGTTAGCTGACCGGCCTTCAGCATATACTTGATCACTGGAAAACACTTAAAGTTTTGTAAGGCATAAATTTTATTGATTGCTAATACAGAATTTTGTCAAGAGAATATGCTGGTCATAACAAATACACCTTTCCAACAATCCAAGACTCTATACATGGACATCTCCAGATGGTCAACACCAAAATCAGATTGATTATATTCCTTGCAACCAAAAATGGAGAAGCTCTATACAGTCAGTGAAAACAAGACCTGGAGGTGACTGCGGCTCAGAACATGAGCTTCTTATTGCAAAATTCAGGCTTAATTGAAGGAAATAGGGAAAACCACTATGCCATTCAGGTATGATTTCAGTGATATCCCTTATGAATATACAGTGGAGGTGGGGAATAGATTTAAGGGATTACATGCGATAGACTGAGTGCTTGAAGAACTATAGATGGAGATGCATAGCATTGTACAAGAGGTAGCTATTAAAACCATCCCCAAGAAAAATAAGAAAGATAAATGCAAGAAAGCAAAGTGGCTTTCTGATGAAGCTTTACAAATAGCTGAGGAAAGAAGGAAAGTGAAAGGCAAGGGAGAAAGGGAAAGATATACCCAACTGAATGCTGATTTCCAGAGAATATCAAGGAGAAGGCCTTCTTAAATGGACAGTCCAGAGAAATAGAGGAAAACAATAGACAAGGAAAGACTAGAGATCTCTTCAAGAAAATTGGAGATATCAAGGGAATGCTTTGTGCAAAAATGGGCATGATAAACGGACAAAGCTGGTAGGGACCTAACAGAAGCAGAAGCGATTAAGAAGATTGGTAAATGTCAGTTTATGTTCCAATGCCAAAGAAGGGCAGTTCCAAAGAATGTTCAAACTACCATACAGTTGCCCTCATTTCACATGCTAGCCAGGATATGCTCAAAATACTATAAGCTAGGCTTCAGTAGTATATGAACCGAGAACTACCAGAAGTACAAACTGGGTTTCGAAGAGGCAGAGAAACAAGAGATCAAATTGCCAACTTTTGCTGGATAATAGAGAAAGTAAGGGAATTCCAGAAAAGCATTTACTTCTGCTTTATTGACTACACTAAAGCTTTTGATTGTATGGATCAAAACAAACTGTGGCAAATTCTAAAAGAGATGGGAGTACCAGACCACCTTACCTTTCTCCTGAAAAACCTACATGCAGATCAAGAAGC
>JANHZU010007080.1:13635-24838 GCA_032468055.1 Acrochordus granulatus
CAAAAGCCTTTTGGATTAAAGGTGAAATGACTTCGACTTGAAAAATCCAGTCCAGATGCCTGTTTTTTAAACTTTGTTGCGATCTCTTTGTTGCTTCGACTGCCATGCAATAGGATTTTAAATGAACCTGAAAAACATTTGAAAAATTCCTTCATTTATGTTCTAATCTGTTGCCCATCCACTGCATTACTGTCAGCTTCCTGGTACTCAGTGGGGAAAATTAACTGAATGACCTAGACTCCTTAGAGACCACACACATTTGCCATTTAAAAGGAAAAAAAAGAAAAAGCCAAAGACCCCCACCAGAAAGTTGTTTCAGCATTTTATGTGATTTCTATTTCTTGTTCTCTAGTCATGCCATGCAAACCCTGAAGGGAAAAGATGCAGCCCATAGATTTGTAATGGAAATAGACTAGATCTGTGGATTATTGTCAGTAAATGGTTGGAACGTCTAACTTCTGATATATCATTAAAAGTTTATTTTTTAATCTGCTGATTTTAGTATATTTCCTACATACTCGATTTAAACATATTAAAATCACACTGGTTGTAAGTGTGCAAATATACATGCTATATTTCAAAACTAGCAAAATTAATTTGTTGGCTTTGACCAGTTTTTATTTACTGTACTTCTAATGAGAACTTGCAGAGTTTTTGTTAGTCTTCCCAATCCGAAGTAAGTCAGGGACAAATTAGGTGACATTTAATGTGCTTGTTGTTCTGTACCATTTTCTAATTGTATCTTTTTTGAATATTCAAGAAAATGTGGTACGATCCAGGTTGGGACCACTGTGCATGAAAGAAGAAAGCCTGTATATCCATGTCCTTAGAGCAGAAAATATCTCCCACACATATATTACCCTGCGCTCATGTTTTCGCTTTTAAAAAGACTTCAGTGTCCGTTGTCCCTCATCCTCACCGCTGATTTCTTACATAACTGAAAAGGAAATGAAGGCAGGTAAGGCACTTAAGATCATCAGGTTTGCCCCTCCAGTATGGATTTGTCTTCCATCATGGCCCACGTAGCTGCAATAGAAAGCAGATGTGCTCCCCTGATTTGTATCTGACGCTAATCACGGGGAAAGTAACCAGACCAGCTGCCTGCCTACCTTCTCTTTGTTTTGTCCTCAGGATTTCTGAAAGATTCCCTCTGTGTGTGTCCTTTATCTTCCTCAGCCTGTCTTGCACCATGACAAGACCCACATGGCCAGGAAAGAAGGGGCTGCGTTTAGGAGAAGGCGCTGTCTGTCTCCAAGATGGCTGACCGGTCAGGCATGGTCAGTCACAAAGTGATCCTTTATAGAAGACAAATAGGTAACTTGTCTCACCACCACTCTACTCCTCTACTCCTTTGAGATGTTCTCTACCATCCAAGCTTAATCTTGTCTGTATTCTAGGCAGGTGGGCAGATTGCCGAGGGAGGATCTGGGCTGCAACTATTCACCATTTGTATTTCCTAAGACTGTCCATGGCCCATGTGAAATCCAGAGGTAGCTTATAAATAAAAATAGCTAGCATTGCCAGCTTCTCATTTCCAACAGGTGAAGTAAACTAAAAAAATTAGCACGTGAAAAAAAATCTCATGTATAATGGCAACTTTCCCTGATTTTCTGTGGATCATGTGAGAATGTTCAAAAAGAGGGGAAGGAGATAAAAAAAAATTGAATGGAGTTAGGGAAGGAGGAAGGCAAAAAATGGGCAGAAATATACCTAGATTTTGTCTTATTTGTGCCTGATAATTTTATGCAGAGCCCATTCTCATGACCACACGTACGATACTGTGGCAGCCATGCTCATGAGCTGTCCATTAATTCTGACGTTCTTTATGTAGGAATTGTGCTAATCAGCAGCTTCTGGCTTCTGAGGCCTTACCGGAGGAATCGGCGCTGCCTGTTTTTCCCACACTTCTCTTGTGGCAGTTGTTTTTTGTTTGTGTTTGGTAAAAAACTGAAGTGAAATCTCCATAAAAACTATCGTAGTCTGCCAAACAGAAGCAAAAAAACAACTGCCACAGGCACTGTTACAACCAATTATAAATATAATTCAAACTACTACACTTCACACTAATGCTCTTTTCCCACTTGCAGTCTCAATGTTGATATGGGTATGTCATGTCCCATCTAGATATTTCCCACCTGTCACTCTCAATGTAAAGGTTTTATTTAGTTACATTCTGGAACAACATTTTTGAAAAAGAGTTTTTGAAGCCCAGAGATGTGCACTGATTTGCCAAGAGGCCATTTTAATATGAACTTTTCCTAAATAAACTTAGGAGCTTAGCCAAAGGGCGGGGATTTAAATACATACACACAGAGACCCACACATGCATATGCACACAGATGAGATTAATTTTGAGCATACATGAATAAAACAAATGCTTAGAGGAACTAAGTCATAAAATAGTCTTAGAAACGCCCATTGCATAACCATTTTCCAGATTATACATCATTTCTTTGTGTTTCCTCAAATCCAGAGATTTGAAGATGCTCCGACTGTGTCAGCCTTGCAAGGTAGTCCAGACAAGAAGCATATCCAGAAGTACTAACTCTAACTTTATTGTAAGGATACTATAACAGAACCTTCCAAGTCTGAAAGTACAATTCTCTCTGTTACAATCCAAAAAACTAAGGAAGTCCCTTCTGAGATGTTTGCCATGCCTCAATTCCTTCTGCAGCCTTGGTTGTGTCTTATTTGACCATTGTCTAGTCTGTGTCTCTTTCTCCTGTCTTCCAAGGTCATTCCCACATACCAGAATCTTATACTTTCTTACTTGGGAACAAGCCCCAATGAACTGAGAATTATGATTGAGAAAAATGTGTAAGATTGTACTGTACATATATTTAGGCAAAGGTAACTATATATAATAGCTGTTATGTATTATGCTGTTGTTTATTGATGCTGCCCCTCCCCCAGTTCAGATTTTTCAACAGTGCACCTATTTGTCACTATAACTGAGTCCATCCACCTTGCAAAATATCCATTATGACAGGATTGTCTTGAATTTAGTCACAGAATAATAGATTTAATATATTTCTTAAGAAAAAATGTGACAGGAAGGAAACAGTCACAACATAACAACGGTGGAAAGAATTATACATTAAGTCTATAAAATTTACTTTAAGTTACAGTCTAAAAAATTGGTACAAAATGTTTACAGATGGTATATAACTCCATCAATAATCTTCAAGATAAATAAATCATTTAAAAAAGATTTGGCAATAACCACAATGGAGGAATGATCAGCGAAGATGATAGAATTTGTTGAGATAGGCAAATGGACCTATTTGATTAGAAAAAAATAATATCTAGTTTATTGCTGACTGGAAACTCCTTATGGTCTTTTTGTGTAACAGGTAGGGAAGGTGCACAGTGTTGTGTAGGTTGGGGAAAGTGTGTGAGGATGTAGTTCAGATCAGGGAGGGTATGTGGGAGTGGGTAAGTGACCAATATGGGGTAAGCACAGAAGGGACTAAGGGAGGATGTGCAGGTGGGGGAAACTTACCTGAGCAACTTGCAACTTTCCCTCTAGCTCCTCCATTATTTTCTTCTTGAAAGATTCCCTCAAGCAAAGCCATTGGGAAAGCCAGCAGGAAGTCAGAAATCACTCCCACTCCCACTGCTTTTTTGCCTTATGTGAAAACAAAAATCACCATTATGCAATTGATGCCAGCATAGTCAATTGTGCCAAAGGATTAGAAACATGCCAAGACTTCTGCCTGCCAAAAGTGCTTGAACTATTTCCTCCAAAATTTCTTTCTGTCTCAATCATATATTTACCATTGTGTTGTGCAGTTGTTCTAATTGTGTGTCTGTCTCCCATTTACTTCTGTACTTGCAAGAGCTATTTGTAGGGAGTCAAAATGGTCATCATTTCCAACATTAGAAATAAATTTAAACATATATATGCCAAATAATATAATATAAATGTATTATATGTGCTACAGCTGGTAAAGGATCCTCAGCCTAGAATTGAGGCGAATCTACTGTGTGCAACATAATGAACACTGATAAATCATAAAAACAAATCATAATGCCATAATAATTCTACCATGATTAACCATGCACATTAGAAATCCAATTGTAAAACAGATGGAAAAAAGCTTTCACTACATAGAACATGAGATAAGGAATCAAACCTGTTTGAGTTTGAACATTTATGAGCACATCTGTCAATGTATTTGAGTTACAAAATTTAACCTGGTACCCCGCAACTCCTCCCCCCGTGATTCAATTAGTGCCTCATTTTATGTGAATTTGCTTTGTGCGAAATTTTGAGAGAACATAATAACCCTAGCCTAAAGAAAGAAATCTCTATGCTCCCTACTGGGAAAAATGGGTTGTTAGAGAGCTCTCTATCCTGACCCCCGTACTCTTAATAAGTTAACCTGCAGCTGCTTAACGTGACCAGTGCTGTTTGGGGTTTATGGAAGCTGAAGTCCGACATATGTATGCAGAAGACAATAGGTTGGGAAAAGCTGTCCGAAATAATTTTTTGCTTTAGATATTCAGGAGGAACAACAGTAGTATCTATTTTTATAAGTTTCTGTCAGTCAGTTTTACATTCAGCTACTGCAATCCAGACACAACTATAACCTTGTTATATGAATCATTTTAGAGTACTGAATGTGCACCAGTTTAGATGAAATGTGCTTGCATGTTAATGTATGGAACATAATACCTGTTTTTCTTACAATCTAACTTCCCAGCAGAGCCCTGACTAAGAGTCATGGAGATCAAATGCATATTTACAAATGTCTTACAAAGTGTTGATTTGAGACTGTGGAAGTTAGGATACGTTCAGGAGCTGCAGAGTGAAAGTTTTGCAACTTGATGGTGCCATTCTTTTCAGCAATATAAATATTTCTGCAAATTTAAGGATTAGAGGGTGAGGGTGGAGTCAGAAAGAAGTCAGATGTCTGTCAGAAGTGACAACTTTATCATGAAATATGACAAGCTACATAATTCAGGAGCAATATTGATTTTGTTTGTTTTACTTTCATGGTTAGGAGCTCAAACATCATTTTTTTAAAGGAAGTTTATAAGAAGATGACTGCTTGGAAGATCATTTCAGTTGGCGGATTTTACCTGTTGCTAATAATTTATTTGTAAACCCAGTATTCAGTTGCACATAATCACATGTCTTTTCTGTGCATTTTTTTAAAAAGCAAGCAGCACCAGTCTGATCAAGATAATATTCTCACAGAGCAGGCATGCACACTCAAACATCTATTTCTGGGAGTGGTATGAGGATTGAAAATTGTAAGGAGTGAAATGGATATCTTCAGCAACTGAAGGATTTAAGGCATCCACTTGCCATGTAAATCTCACCCAACTTCACCAAACTTACATCCAAGTTTGAAGAAGATGGGATGGCTACCAAAAGGATCTAGAAAGCTGCATTGGTTCAATCCCAGGCCACATTGAGTGCCACCTTTCTCTGCTACAGAGTAATGACTTTAGGATTTACATGGTTTCGCAGACAAGTCCTAAAGTCACCTGCTTTTGAGATCTTAATGAAAGATCTGTGTAGCACTAGATCAGCAATTGTTAGTGTTCTTGTTCTTATTATGCATATGTGCCATTTGTTTTTCAGTTTTGGATTGCAAAATATTTTGCACTGGCCCTGATTTAAAAAAAAGTTGTCAATGAAAGGAAAGGAGAAAGCAAAGGGGTTTTTTGCAACAAAAGACTTTGATAGAGAAAAATAGGTATTTTCCAGTCTCCTGCTACCTTTCCTGTGCAGACTGGACCAGCTTTCAAGAGAGGAAGCTCTTAATGAGTCGATCCAGGGAGCAAAACATGAGAAATGTTAACTGATGCGACATTTGTTTATAGAACAAAATAAATTCCTGTTCAGAATTTTAAGTGAGAAAGCAAAATGACCTGATTTTAGCATGTCCAAGAAATCCAGCATTTAGTTAAGGATTTTTCAGAACAAGACTTCCTGACATGTTAATGCACATTGACAAAAAGAGGGTGGAATTATCTCACATTATTCAACAAATTATATAGATAGGTAGTCAACACCATTCATCTAAGTGCAATTTGAATCACGAGAATTCAAAAAATAACAGGGGAGTGCACAGAGAGATTAATCTGTCTTTCTTGACCTGTTTTATTTATTTTAAGGACAAGTCTTACTGTATTTAAATATTGTATCACCAGGAGATTTAAGAAATGTGTCAATGAATGATGAATACAAATTAAAATTACTGCAAGGGAAAGGGAAGAAATTAAGTTAACTTCAGTGGGAAAAATAAAATCAAATTCTTCTGAACTGATGGATGTTAATTAAAACAACTATTACGTTTGCTTGTAAATCTAGCCCAAACATGCGCACATGATAAATATGATGGAATCCAACTGCCAGCATTAAAAATGAAAGGAACTTTATAGAATGTTATCATTGGCAAAATATATGTCTCTGTTTTTATTTATCCTTAGGTATTGTATGTAACTGAACAACACGGACAGTGTTGCAGTTGTAGTGAATGGAAGACAATTCTGTCTTAGGTGACCCACAAATTAGCACACATTAGAATTATTTTTAAAATCAAATATATTTTAAAAAGCCTTAATTAATATAACATTTAATAGAATACTTTGCAATTCATGGTATTTGAATAAATCAAAGTACACCAAGTTGACTGGCACCATGAAGCTGCATCTGTTTCATTGTCATGAGTAAATAGGAAAATGGGCAAAATTTGCTCACCACAGTAAGGTTCCCAGATAAATAACTTAATTTTTCTCCATGAGTTCAGTGACAATTATTTGATTATATGGGGAAAAACATGAAATTCCGTTTAGAGACACCATATTTGCTCCTGTCTTCATTTGCATAGTCCTACCTCTTCATCGTGGTAACCTCATTAATATACTGAAATGAGACAGAATGTCGGGAATTTACTACAACTCAGGTGTGGACTGATATTTTGAAATTGTATATGTTCTTGTGGGCTATTCTGATTTTTTTTAAAAAGTAAATACTACATCTAAAACAAAAGGAATGAGATCATTTTGGACTATTATATATTCCAGATGTCTTGGAGAATATCCAAAGTAATAAAGGTTGCTTCCTTTTTTAATTGAATAATATAGGAGAGTTCTTGCAAGCTGCATCTTCATCTAAAAGTATAAGAAAAATAATATGAAACCACATAATGAAGCCATGAAAATATTTTGGTTCTAAAGAAGCATAGCAAGTTAATCTTGTCTAGTACTGTGGATAGTCCATCCATGTTACGACAAGAATTATTTGCATTTCCAAGAAATGTAATAAGTTAGATACCATCTAAAACCAACCCCCAAAGTTAGTGAGATTATTTACACTGAGAATATTGGGCTACTACTTATTTTATGGAAACAAATTATGTTGTTTGAAACTTGTCAAACTGCCACTGCTTGAACCAAATAAGTGTGGAATTAAAAATATATCAAGATAGTTTCTAGCCCAGATTCTGGATGTGGTCTGTGAGTTAGAGACTAGGAATCTGGTCAACCTCTACAAAATAGAGAACCTGTACTAGTGTACAGTAATCCAAAGGCAACCCAAATTGCCTTGTTTTTTGGAAACTTTGTCTGTATAATGTATGCATCCTAATGACAGAACTATAAGTAGTTCTCAACTTCTGGGCTCAATGGTAGTTGTAATTGTTGCAGTTGTAAGTTGAGGCATTATTTTTTGATCCAATTTTTGGATATTTTTTGCAGTGGTTGTTAAGTAAACTCTGCAGTTGTTGATCAAACACCATTTGTGACATTTAAAGTGGATCCATTTTCCCCAAAATACTCAAAATGTTATTTGATGGAAACTGGAAATAAACATAGGAAACCAGCAAAAAATGTCACAAATTGCAGTCATGTGATCATGGGACGCTGCAAATGGCCATAAAGGTGAGCAGGTTGCAGAGAGCCCAAAATATAAAACATGACCATGGGATGGAGGGTACAGCTGTCATAACCTCAAAAAATATCATAAATAGTTCTGGGGAAGTCAGTCTTTGAACAGTCATTAAGAAACTGTAAGTTGAGAACTATCTGTATTTTCCCCCCTTGCTTTGTGAACCATGAGAGGATATGTTCCAGTCAAAGATAACAGTGATGTGGGGATGCATATAGGGGTGGATAAGAGAACTATGCAGAAGACTTCTTGGACAAGATCTAGTCGGAAGGAAAGTGTGAGGGAAACCGAAAAGGAGCATTTGGAAACAACGTTTGGAAGAGAAAAGACCAAGACTGTGCTGTAGGGATGATGAAAGTTATAGTCACACAAATGTGGACCACCAGAGGAAAGTTGGGTATGTTTCTTGAAGGAAAAGGCAAATATAAACACAGTAAATATTGATTATATTTAATAACTGCAAAATTAACATCACGGTTATGTATACATTAAAAGCAAAATCATTTTTATCTGTCATCTTTATTTAGCACAATATATAAGGGGAGGATTTATCACTAGATTCAAGGGAACCCTCAGAGTTTGTAGAAATATAAAATAAAAAGATTAGAAAAAAATAGTTTAGGGAGTGAAAAATCTCAGTTAAATAACCTAGTAAGACTTAAAAATGTTTAGTGGTTTCAGAATGCCTACTCATTTGGGGAAAATACAGAACTTAAGGGCAAGAAGTATCTTGAAAAAAGAGATAATTGGAATGGGAACCTGAAAAGAACTGAAATATTTTGTTGTCCATTTATATACAGTAAAACATTTTACCATTTATATACAGCAAAACATTTTACTACAGTTACTGAGCTACTTACAGCTGGGCAATCCTCATCATTATACACAGGACCAAAGAAGAAGCACTATTTATAATTTTCAGATTGAAGCATTACTTTATTTCCCTTCTTTCCAAAAGCTGCTGTCAACCATATCCCAGGGACTAGTATGTAGATCTGGAAGATTGCAAAAAACTGGAGCATTGACAAATCATCTAGCAGCCACCCACCATGAGCTCTGAGGGAGGCAGACATAAACCAGACAAGAATAACAAGGTTGGGAATTTTTGGCAAGAATGACACAGAGCAACATGTGCAACACGGGGGAATATTGAAAAAGGAGGGATCATCTCAAGACAGTCTCAGCCTTTCACTGAGAGTTACACATAGCAACCATTCTGATAAATCAAAATAGATGTGGCTATGCTACACTAATTTTGGTGATTAAAAAAAATATCGGTGAGCACCGTGATGTATGTGTAAACCATGCACTCGCAAAGTTAAGCCATCATTTCCATCTGCCTCCGTTGGTCTTCTTTGGTTGGCAGGAATTCTATGAAGGCTTCTTGGAACTTCCACACCCTTGCCTGGAGATAATCAGGATGCAAAAATGGATCTTCTGATCCACAATATGTGCTCTGTCATTAAGTAACAGTCTTTAAGAGACTTTTGTAGAATTTCAGGGAAGAAATAAGTAATAGTTAAGTTTTTAAAGCCAGGCTAGATAACATAAACCCTGCAGGTTTATTTGCCTCTTGCAGTCATTTTTCTTACTGTTCATTAGATTCTTCATCCCATGTGACTTTTTGAAAAGTTTAATTAACTCACCAAGACATACGTATCCCTACTTCTGTCTCATGATGGCATGCTGCAAAACAAAACTACAGCATCTAGTGTCCACCTTCTTTATAACAATGCATGTGAATTTACTGACATTCCCAGCAGTTTCACACTGATTATTCGAGTCTGCCCTCTCTGATTTTAGAAAATTACAGTGATTGGTGGCTGCAGCCCACTGCTTGCTCAAGAAAAAAAATAAGATTAATTTAGGACTGGATGGTAAATGGTAGCTTTGAAGATTACAAGGTCTGTGGAGGTCAGCAGTTTTAGTTTGTCGTCTTAGATAATTATTTTGTTACTAACCAAGGAGATCATGGCAAATATACCCAGAGTAGCCATTTTGGCAGGGTACCCAGATGAACCTCTCACACTCCAAATTGGCCATCACCTTGAAAAGAGTACCTGCCCTGATTTTAAACTATAGTTTATTGAGAAAAAGTTGTTTATAATCCAAAGGCTCCAGTTTGAGAAATGTTATGTGGCAGCCAATGTCATTCTGGCAGTTAAAATCATATAAAGTAATTTCCAAATGGTGTGCTAAGGCTCCAATAAAACTAAAAAAAGGAATGTGATAAAGGAATAATTCATAAAAAAATATTATATTTTAGATAAAGGCCAGATTCATTGAGAAATACTTTCTGTAAAACCTTAATAGAAAAAATACAGTTTGATTCCAAGGTGTTTTTACAGAATAGCTCTTATCCAAAGTAAAGACAACACTCTGGTTTATACTTGTCAATCTTTGAAAAACATCTTTCTGGAAAAAAATGAATTCCACTCAACATCATTTAGGTCAGTTACTATATAGTAGTACCTCACAAGACGAGAGACTCACAAGACGAGAGACTCGCAGGATGAGCAAAAAAATTTAATCAAATGTATTCTGCTAGATGAGCCACGAGACAAGAAAACTTCGGGCCATACTTTGCGTGTCATCAGTAAGCATGCTCTGTATTACCTGTTCAGGCAGCAACTCCGTGCGAGAGTTCTGCGGACGCAGCAAGCGCGCATGCGTTCTGCCAACTCTACCTCGTGCTTTACTCCATTGTTGCAGACAGCAACCCCGCGCAAGAGTTCTGCCGATGGAGCAAGTGTGCGCACACATTCTACCGACTCTGCCACGCGCAGTTTACTCTATTCCCATACGGGTGGCAGCACGCACGCACACGTTCTGCCTACACTGCCGCATGGCGGCAGGTAGACATTCCTGATTGCAATGAGCACCGCGCGATGAACTCACGTGGGAATCTCACAACGGAGCTCTCCTCTCTTGCTGAGTAAACAGTGTAAATTAAGTGAAAGGCGTTCAAGAGATGGAACTCTCAAGACTTCAGACTCCAGATTCAATCTCCAGGAAGTTCCCTCCCCCTCCTCTCCTCTCCGGGATATTCTCAAAGCACGCATGCGTGCACACACACACACACACACAATCAGAAATTGTCCTTGCCCCAAATAAAGCAGAAATCCCCCTTGTCGCTTCTCCCCTCATTGTATGGAGCCAGAAGTGCTTCCAAACCACCCATGACGCCGGGAAAAGCTGAGGTAAAAAGCTCTTTTAAAGTGATGGCAGCGGATCCTCTGAGCCAGCAAGCAGCAGCCGAGGCCAGAACCTGCCTCGAAGCAGATCCGTAAGTGCTGGTTA
>JANHZU010007081.1:6289-18284 GCA_032468055.1 Acrochordus granulatus
GCACAGATGAGATTAATTTTCCTTTCAGTAACAACTCTGTGAAGTAGGCTCAGCTGAGAGAAATTCATTTCCCCATTTTTAAATACATATTGTTAGAAAGTCTTCCTTTGAATGTGATTACAGAGTGTTTCTATAGGGAAGAAATGGGCCAGTTTCATTTTTAACTTATTTTATGTGTGGGAGGTGATGAGTTCAAAGAAGATTCACAGTGAAATATGTATGGAAAATGTAAAATAGACATAATGTGTCTACTTTCGTTATTATTACTAGAAGGGTTTTTTAAAAAAAAACAATGAGTTTTGATACTGAATTTAGCTGGTATCTGACATGGATTTGGATGCTTTGAACATTGTAAAATTATGGCTGAGAGGCCATTGCTAACCTCATGTCACAGATGACCCATCTCTGTTTTAAACTTACATGAAGTTGGCTTAGTTTTTCATTCCTGAATTGAATATAATTAAATGAACCAAATCCAATGGGATTTTTTAATAAAATAAACTAACAATATTTAAATTCCTGTTCAAGGACGTTCTTTATTTTACAGCGTATACTGTAGGCTACTCCAATACTTTCAGAACCAGCTGGGATTTGTGGTGTATAGTTGCTTCCTTCTGATATATTTTTGGATTAAAAGGCAACAGGAAATTACTGCATATTCTGAATAAAAAGTAAAAGGGGAAAAGGCTAATATCTCTATCTTTCCAATATCCAAATAAGATAAATATCTGTTCTTTTTCAAACCACTCTTAAATTGTCATCTGCACACTTATTATGAGAGACAGTTCCTTCAAAGTATTCTTTTTATCTCCAGACCTCTTCCTGACCAGACAGAAAAATCTCTAGAAGTTGAAGTGCTGTTTATTTTACAGAAGATTGTTCTGGTTCTCATATAAAGAATTCATTTGTGCAGTAAGCAAAGAATGACTGCCTGTCCACATTGAATATATTAGCATTATGAGGATTTACTCATTTGTGTAATAGAGGAAGGACCCGTATTTGTTACCTCACACTGGAAAAGCAAATGGTTCGTATTAATGTAATTGCTATTTCTCCTATCTGGAGTTCAGCTTTTTTAAATGCTTTCGATTAAGTTGAATAAAGTGGCATGCGGGACAGCTTGTCTGATCTTTCCAGCTGGTGACAGGTCAGACGCTGGTAGGTGACCAGAAATGAATGCGTCAAGTGGTTAAGGAGCTGAAAAGAACTAGGATACACACCGGGTGATGAAAGGAGCCAGGGAGATTAGAATTTAAGAATGCCAAAGGGAACATTTACTTTCTGTGTCGGGGTCAGGAGTAAAAAAAACAGAAGGAGCAGTGATAGAGTTTAAGAAGAGAGAAGGAAAATCGCTTTGTCTTTTCTTTTAGGGGAAGCATGAAAAAAAATGACAAGTTAGGTCTTCCCTTGGTGAAAGATTGACTTTCCTGCTTTATTTTGGTTGATGGAACAATGCTATTCTATTGAGAGCTAATCTGTCCTTTGACCTTAAAGGTGTGAGTTTCTTTCTCCTTTGCAGAACTCAGAGGGGACTTGGCTCTGAGTCATCAACATGACCCTATAGTGATAGAGATTGTGTGAGCCAGGGCTTTTCAACCCCTTTTGTACATTTTTACATCCAACTATTTGTAAGGCACATTTTTTTATTTATGCAGCAATATGACTCAGTCGCGAGTGTGGATGTTACACACAAAAATATGAGTCTTGGGCTTGTATGTTTCAACATTTCCTTTGTAGCTGGAGGAGAACCACAGCAAAGTCAGTAACTCAGGGGTGTCCAACTTTGGCAACTTTGAGATGTGTGGACCTCAACTCCCAGAATTTGTCAGCCAGCTATGTTGGCTGAGGAATTTTGGGAACTGAAGTCCACACATCTAAAAGTTGCCAAGGTTGGACACCCCTGCAGCAAATTATGGATTATTAATAAGCAAGGATTTTCCTAGCTTTCTGTAATAGAGTGATTTTTCTGTCTTGCCCTATCAAGATGTGCCTCATCAGCATATTTTCTGATTCAGTTCAGTACTGTAGGAAATAATTAACTTCATGGCTTTTGTTCAACAGTTTCTGCTGTTAAATAGCTCTTTATTTATATAGCCTTGCTGTGGCCTTCACTTCATGATCTTTAATACATCCTAATTTCTCCACTTCCAATGCAACAGACTGGACCTCTCATAAGTTACAGTTCCTCGTGCTCCCAGCTTGCTTTCACAGCTCACAACACAAGCCAGTTCATATGTGCTCTGATTTAGGAAGAGAGTCTTTTATTAAAACTCAGTGTCTTCAAATCTTAAGAGGACAGGAGGGAAAGGAGAAGTAAGGGAGACAGAAAAAAAGGCTGCCTATTAATCTCTTGGAATATGAATGCACTTTGCCTCAACAAACGTAGCAAAGGCGACATCTTGCTGTCCAGTGGCTGGTAAAATCTGTTGGGTGCAATGCTTTCCCAAATAAGACAGCTGAAGCAAAGTGGAGAAATAAGACAGTTAGAAATGGATGACCTTTGCAAGCAAATAATATCAAGAGAGAGATCAAGAGAGAAATGGAGGAGAAAGCAGATGACACAGTAGGACAAAGGAGACGGAAAAGGAAGACAAATAAATAAATGGCAAGTCGAGAATATAGTCAAGCCAGAGAAGAAATGAGAAAAAGGAATGTTGGTCATATCTAGATTATTACCGTCTCATTTTTCTAAATTTTCTCAATCCATTTTAAAAGCAGTTTGCCTTGGTGATGATGTGATTGTTTCCAATTGGCTGAGCATGAAAAAAGGCTATACAAAAGACAAGAACGCGGGAACCAGGCAAAGCTGGCCAGAGGTAGAAGGATGCATCTTTGCCAATAGAAGGTAGGATGTTGGGGTTTTTTGTTTGTTTGTTTGTTAAATTCATATGCCATCAGACTTAAGTGATTCTTGGCAACTTATAAAACAGTAATAAAAACAATTTAACCCTTTAAAAACCTTTAAAAAACCCAACTGGACTGAGAGGGGAGGAGCCAAATACACACACACACACATACATATATACATACCAGGACATACAGGACAAGCCCTTTCAATTTTCTTCATAGTGTGACCAGTTGTGGCTTGCCATCAGATTCCTTCGAAGGGTGAGAGAGATTAGCCCAAAGTTACCCAGCTGGCTTCATGTCTAAGGAAGGATTGGAACTCATAGTTTCCCAGCTTCTTAATCACTAGATCAAACTAAGTCTTGTAAAGAGAATAAAATGATAAAGGAAAGGAAAGACAAAGCAAAGCAAGGCAAGGCAAGGCAAGGCAAGAGAGGAAAAGGGTATGAAAGAATGAGGGATAAGGGAAGATAAAGGAGAAAAGGGGAGTACACTAACAATGAGTGACAGGGAGAAAGATGGAGAAGCATTTGAGCCTTTCCATATTCCATCCACTGCTCACTATTAATTTGGGATTTGTAAGTTCCCACAAACTTGAAAGTTGTTTATCTTAAAGTTTAGAAACACACCAAACTCGCAACAAGGAACAGTCTCTAAAACAGCAGGCTCCTGGACATTTTCTTGGAGTATGTTAATTGAAAATAGCATAACTTACTTCCAAGTAAATCACCCAATTTGAATCACATGTTTTGTTTAATGTATTGACTTAAAAAAATGAATGGGCTTATCCATTTTGTTAATTTCTCGACTGTAGTTCTTTTGAAAATCAGTGTTGGCTTCTGGAGACTGTCTGAACAAATCTTTGTAGTTTTCCTGACAAGTTTTAGAAGTGATTTGCCATTGGCTTAGATAAAATGAATGGCCCAAGGTCAGCTACCTGGCTTTGTGCCTAAGGCAGGACTAGAACTCATGGTCTCCTGGTTTCTAGCCTTAAGCCTTAACTACTACAGCAAATTCTCCATCTCTACATCTCTCTATTTATCCTCTAAAACAAGGAACTTAAGAAAATTCTGTGGATCAAGGTTGGGCAAAAGTGGAGTTTTCATCTCCCCAGCAGCCTCTGATGTAATAGACTGTCCTAAGAAATTGAAGGAATACTATGGAGGTGAACCAGGGGAAATAGGTAGAATGTCTAGTCAGGAATTTGCAATTTCCCCCCCCCTGTTTTCCATGTTGAGGTAAAGTTTCATGATCTCTATGCCTTTGTCTCATGAAATTGTGTATTTTAGATATATCTCAAGCTAACTGTATTGAAGCTATAAATATACCTTTAGAATCTTATATATATATATTATATATATATATCTAATATATTTATATATATTAGATATATATAAATATATCATTTTATTTATTTATTTATTAAATTTATATCTTCTTGTCACCTCTCCTCTCTTCCAATATCATTCTGAAGGTTCTAAATGAAGGACAACTTCATTTGTAGCAGACCAGCATCATCTGGTGGTTATCTCAAGGATTTTGTTTTCTTTTGGAATATTTAATAGATTTACTAGTTGTTTCCTTGTTGTCAGGGCAAGTCTGTAATTTATCTCCTTCTTCTTTTCATTTTATTATTTAAAGTGAAAAAGTGTATCTTTTCAATCTTTTTTATTTATGTCCCTTTCTCTTTTAAGTTATATTGTTTGCTTCATGTGAAAGTGACTTATTTCTCAGAAATGGGGAAAGAGAGGCTGAAATTTCTAGCCTGTCAGGTATAAAAGACAAATCCACAAATCCTGGTTCAAATTAATTGATTTATTGCTAAGGCCTACATACAAGAATCTACTCAAATCTATACTATGGGTATTAGATATGAATTAACGGCAATCAGGGAGGTCTGGACCTTGTACATTTGTGATTACAGATTAATTTCTCTTTTCACTCCTCCCCATGGCTCTGCCATCTCTTTCTTACATAGCCACACATTTCCATGTTACATGGCCAGGTGGTGACATTATCAATATTATTTCAATTTTTGCATTTTTATATTTTGGTCACTAGAAATGCAGCACAGAATGCAAGAACCTTATGTGACACATTGGGGTTGGGGAAGAACTAGGCAACCAGGTCCTGGAACATAGAAGGTGGCAGCAAGAATTATCAAGCTGCTACCCCAAAGCAAGTGGTAAAACCAAAATATGAAGAACCAAGGATCTTCTGAGCAGGACGTTTTTGACTTCTACCTCTACCTAGTTCCTGCCTAGCAGTTCAAAATCATTTACAAATGCAAGTAGATAAATAAGTACCATCTCAGATATAACACTATCCACACATCTTGGCATATAGTCATGCTGGCCACATGACCATGGAAGAGTCTTTGGATGAAATCTGGCTCTTCAGCTAGGAAATGGAGATGAGCACTGCCCCCTAGAATCAGCCATGACTGGCAGGGGAAAGCTTTATCTTTTCTTATTAATTTAGCAAAAGCATATGATCAAGTGTAAGTTTTAATGATTAAATTATTAATATGAATATGGAATTTATATTGTTTGCTAAATATCATAAAGTAATTTATGATAGAAGTAAAGCATTGCTGGACTTCAGGGAAAGAAATGGTGGGCTGAATACATCTCCACAAAAAGTAGAGCCAACAGTTGTGGTGAAATGAAGACCCAGCAAGTAGACTGGCTGTTTGATAATTTCTCTCTGGACAAGGAGAGGACTTGAGATCACCCATAATTGTTCCAAACAGTTGCTTCTCATGAGAGACCAAAAAATTGTGATCTATTGGAGGTTTAGAGTATTAAGAGACAAGGGAACCCACTACATTGGGTAGACCAAAGAAATGAATTTGTGTACTGTGGAAAAAATGTTTACTAAATATAAAAAATGGCAAAATATTAGATGTTTCAGTGCTTATAGTATGGTAGTTGGGTAGTATGTGGTTTGTTGTTGCTTGCATGCAATCTGTACAGGAAATACAGATGTGTCAAAAGAAATGAAAATGGCTGGTCATAAGAGTGTGCTTCTGGCCATTTTATTATAGGCAAGTTAGAATTGGGCTTCAAGATATGTTGAAGGCAATAGGAATTTGCTATTTAAGAAGTGTGTGTGTGTGTGTGTGTGTGTAGCAGGGTAGGGGACAAGATCAAGAATAAATGGATGTTAAAGGAATTTGGATTGAATCCAAAAGTGTGATCAGAGAGAAAGTAGCATCCTGAGGTGATTTGATCATTGGGATATCATGAATGAGTACTGAGCACCAAAATAAACAAAAAAATAAAAGAGAGAAGTAAGAAGTTGGAAGGACAATGATGAAGCAGAATATGGACAAGTGGCACAAAAGATAGTTTCCAATGATATAAAAGTATAGAGAATGGCACTTCCTGTGTCATTCTATGGAAGGTAAAGTTGGATGCTGAAAAATCAGGATAGGAAGCATATTGATGCTTTTGAACTTTGATGTTGGAGAAGACTCCTGAAAATACCATGAACAGCCAAGAAAAAACACAGAAGAATCATCATACAAATCAACCTGGAGTTCTCACTCAAGGAACAAATGATGAGGCTCACATTATTCTACTCTGGACACATTTTGCAAAGACCTAGCTCTCTGGAAAAGGTTCTAATTTTGGGAAAGGTAGAAGGAAAGAGAAGAAAATGATGAGCAGCAGCAATGGGACAATTACAGTGGAAATAAGTGCACCATTAGAAAAAACTGAAAGACCAGATTATGGACAGATCATCATGAGAGAAATTTATCTACGTAGTCACTAAGAGTTGATAATGACTTGATGGCACATAAGAAATACAAATGGATGTAAGCTAGATTTAGCTTTATTTCTTTTAATTTTCCAATCTAATGCTTTTAATTTGTTACCTTACTAACAATTACCTCTCATTATCATTGATATTACATTGTTAGTTACAATATAATTTGTAACACAGCCACCCTTCTGTAATGTAAGTTTTGCTGAATGGACCTTTCGAATGTAATGTAAGTTTTGCTGAATGGACCTTTTGAATCATGACAATCCAAACTGACTTTCTTTCATGTTTGTCAGAACATGAAAATCCAGAAATGGATCAGTAGCTTTTATCTGGCATGTTTAAGAGAAAAAGTGCTCCAAGCAGCTTGTTTAGATAGTAGTCCACAAAGCTTTGAGTGATGTTGCACTGGTCGACATTTTTTTAAAAAACTGAGAAATGTGAGTTAAAGTATTTCCAGCATATGTATTGTACTGGTGATCCTTGCATGCAGTGAACCAAATCATGTGCTATTGTTACAAGTAATTAACAATATTGGTTTAGTAGCTTCACCTCACGTTATAGTTGATTCTGGTCCACTCAAATGCTTATTTTCTTTCATTATATTTATTAAGTGTATAAATCATTTTATGTCCCATAAGCAAACATTCTGCTATGGAGGATGGAGACGGGAGGGTGGGGAAAGTCTATGATTTAGAAGATCAAGTGACAGAAATCCTTGTGTACTTCCATTTTTTAATAATCTTTCTGATCTGGCAGCCTGCCTTTCCTGCTGCACTAAATCCACCAACTATAGGAGTGAATCCTTTGAGCAAAAAAAATATTTTGGCAAGGAATGGGTAAGAGTAAGGCAGCTAGCTTGGAAAGGAAACAAAAGTCCAAGTATGATCACATAAGTATGTACATGTTTGCATGTGAAATGCATTTTCAATATACATCTATCCATTCACTTAAAGAAATTCCATACACTGGGCTGGATTACAAACATGACTGCTGAGCCAAACTTTTTACATTTATGTCATACCTTTCTACTGAAAATATTTCTCAGGGCATCTAACCTGCCACCCTCTAGAACAAGTCTGAGCAGCTTACAATAAAATCATAAATATAATAATATTAAAATTAGTGAGATTAAGTACAAAACTAGAAGACCAAGAGCAAGAATAATGCAATGGTAGCATCTCCCCTTTTACTCCATCAACCATCTCCACCACAGAGCACCCCCATCAGGATCTCAAGCCATTGGGCAGAGTCAGGTTTTAATGCCCTTCTGGAAGGCCAGTAAGTGTGAGGACAGACTTCACCTCCTGCAGCAAGATATTTCAAAGAGAAGGGGCTACATTAAGAAGTTAAAGTCATATCAATGCAAAATTATCAATATCTTTAGCAACTAGTTGATTGAAACACCACATTTTTTCATTGTTTGAATTAAAAAATGTCCTTGATTTCTGGTAAGATGACAATAACAATGATGAATTAATCTGCTGTATCTTACAAGGTAATTCCAAGTACTTATATTAGTGGCCAAGAGTACCCCTAATTTAACTATGACTGTAGCATTGCTGTGAGAAGCAAAAGATCTATTTGGTGATTCCTATGGAAAATGTTTTCATTTAAAAAGTCTGGTCTCAGAAGTTCAGATATTATTTGCCAGTGTTTGGAATAATTTCCAGAAATAGGAAATAGCAAATCCCAGTAACAGGGATGGACAGGGATGGATGTTTGTAGCTTCAAAGTCCAAATTCTGGAAATATTTTCCAGTAGTTTCATGTACTTGGAGTATACAGGATGGCAGGATGGAGTGGGTAGAGAAGAGTGTCAGGAGTGATCTGCCATATCTGCAAGAGTAAAAGGGAAGATCTACAAGATGGTGGTGAGACCAGCAGTGCTGTATGACCTGGAAACAGTGGCCCTGACAAAAAAACAAGAGGCAGAGCTAGAGGTGGCAGAGTTGAAGATGCTGCAATTTTTGCTGGGTGTGACAAAGTTGGACAAGATTAGAAATGAGTATATTAGAGGGACAGCACAGGTAGGAAGGTTTGGTGATGAAGTGAGAGAAGCGAGACTTAGATGGTTTGGGCATGTGTTGCAGAAGGATGAAGAGTAAGTTGGGAAGAGATTGTTGAGGGTGGAGCTACCGGGCAGAAGGAGAAGAGGAAGGCCTAGGAGGAGGTACATGGATGTTGTATGCAGGAGGTCGGTGTGACTGAGGAGGATTCTGAAGACTGAGGAAGATGGAAACAGAAGATTCACTGTGGAGACCCCTGATGGGAACAGCCAAAAGAAGAAGAATTGCTGTTACATGGATGTTAAACCAATTTTCCTCCACTTTACATATCTTTCTCTTTTGGAGGGTAGTTATTATAAGATAAAATGTATGCTTCTTTGAGCTACTTAGGTGAGAACAGAATATTAGTACAATAAACAAATAAGTACTTGCTAATCAACATCCTATATGTACAGTATTGTTTATCCCTGACTTTTCCTTTTCACACAACTTTCCAAATTTGTGTTATCTTTTACACAAATTTCCTGAAGGTAATCACAATGATTACTAACTTTTTTCACCAACGATGACAGACAGCAGCAGGCTCCACTGATTATTGTCATCCGCCCACAGCAAGGACTGGTTGATGAATCATAAATTTTGACTATAAAGAATTTGTAGTGGATCTGTTGTTGTTTACCTTGCTAACTGAATATGTAATAATAACATGGGAAGATAAAGTTCTTTCTATACATATTATCTTCACTTTCCTAGAATAAAGTGAAATATTTTGTCATTATACCATATCCATTTTGCCATTTTGCAAAAAATGGTGATTTTTATATAGCAGCAACCTTGGTCGTCCAGCATAGTTGGTCCTCTGTAAATAACATCCTGACTGTTTATTTTATGAATGAAGACTGAGCTTCATTATTCCAGCTTGACAGATGTTCAGCTCTTCTAACAGCAGGGCACCATCTTCAAAATGTTTGGCCTTTTCCTTGTTGCTTCCCCTTCTCTCCCAACTCCCACTGTGTGATATGTGTGTCCAAGAAGACATCAGAGTCACATTTGGCACCTAAGGCTGTTTGTGCCATTCAAGAGATTCACAGCAGGATATAAATTTGATATAAATTTGACTACTCTGAGAGATATACAGAGAAAGGTCATCAACCTCATTCAGGCATCTGTTTTGCTTTTCAGTTGATTTCTTGAGATGTTGTGAACAATTTCTTCGTAGGCCTCAACTGAGGTTCTTTCCAGAGGAGGGAGGGGAAAGGGGAAATGCATCTAAAACTCCATGCTGCTTTCAAGGTCAACTAGTTTTATTCAATGGGTTATTCAGGAACTTATTCCCAGATCAGCCTATTCAGCATAGTAGATATGCCAGCAAATATACTGGGATTTCTGCTTTTGGTGTGAAGACATTGTTTCTGACAATATGGAAAAATACCTTAAAATAAAAGCAGGATATTTTTTATTTATTAAATTTATTTGCCACCAAATTCACAACTCTTGGTGCCTTACAATTAAACACATCATAAAACAAATTAAAAACAGTTAAAAACCTTTAAAATAAACCAACCTGACCAAACAAATTGCTGAAAAAATATACCTGGGAGGTGAATACTAAACCACTAACCACCTCCAAGATGATATGTCCCCATCAGAGCCCCAAGCCAGCTGGCAGAGCCAGATCTTAAGGCTCTTCTGGAAGGTCATAAGGGTGGGTGCAAACTTCACCTCTGGAGGCAAGATGTTCCACAGGGCAGGAGACACAGACAAAAAGGCTCATCTTCTTGTTCCCATCAGCTGAAATTCTTTGGCTGATGGGATCCAAAGAAGGTCTCTTCCTCTAGATCTGGTGGGATGGGATATCCCCATTGGGGTGAGATGGTTCCTCAGATAACCTGGTCCCATACCATGAAGGGCTTTAAAGCCAAAACTAGCACCTTGAATTGTACCCAGAATCAGACTGGCAACCAATGCTGATCGCAAAATAAAGGTGTTACATGGCCCATTCTATGGGCCCCTATGATCTTCTGTGCAGCTGCATTCTGCACCAGCTGCAATTTCTGGATGCTCTTCAAGGTAGCCCATGTAGAGCACATTGTAGTAATCCAATGAGGAGATGACGAAAGCATGAGTGACTGAGTGAAGGGAGGTCTGGTCTAGGAAGGGGCATAAGTGGCATAACACAGAGAGTCATGCCAAGGGTCTGCTAACTGTGACTGCCACCTGCTCTTTGAGCAGGAGTTGTGAGTCCAGGAGAACCCCCTAGACCGGGTCTGTCTAGGGTAGTGCAACCCCATCCAGAGTTAAAGTGGTTAAAATCTCAGAACTAGATCTCCCAGACACCCAAAGCCACTCAGTCTTATCACGGTTCACCCAAAGCCTGTTGTTTCCCATCCAGACCCTTACAGCCTTCAGACACCAAGTCAGGGCAAGAAGTACCACTTGGATCACCAGCAATGGAGATGTAAATCTGAATATTATCAGCATACTGATGATACCTTATCCCATGGTGATGGATGATCTCACCCAACAGTTTCATGTAAATGTTAAAAAGGAAAGGGGAAAGTACCGAGCTTTGTGGCACACCACAAAGTAGTGGCCATGGACTTGTCTCTCCCAATTAATACCAATTGGGACTGGCCTTGAAGAAAGTAACCAAACCAGTGTAAAACTGCACCACCTAGCCCCAACCCCTGCAGCTGACTCAAAAGGATACTTGGTTGATGGCATCAAAAGCTGCTGAGAGGTCAAGGAGAGCTAGGATGGATCCCGCTCTCACCAGAGATCATCCACTAAAGCAACCAATGCTGTCTCCATCCCATAACTGGGCCTGAACCCAGACTGAAAAGGGTCCAGAAAATCTGAAAATCTTCCCTAAAAATGGCAAGTGGGAAACTGGATGATAATTGTCCAGACAGCTGGAGACCAGTGAAGGTTTTTTTAATAGGCGATGAACTAGGGCCTCCTTAAAAGGACCTGGAAATGTCCCTTCTTGCAGTGAGGCATTAATTACTGCACGGACACATCTGTTAGTCACCATCCTGGATGCTTACACCATCCAGGAGGGACAAGGATCTAATTGACAAGTGGTCTCCCTGACAACATCAAGGACCCTGTCCACTTCATCAGGAGCAACAGGATCAAATTGTTCCCAGATAACGGGGCAGCACTCTTCCCTAGGCATCTCAAGTGGATCTGCCTCATGCACGGCTTCCAACTGGGCCCGAATCTGAGTGACTTTATCTGCCAGAGCAAATTTCTCTGCCCTGCCCTGAAGAAGATCCCCCGAGTCCACCTTGTCACCAAGAAGGGACAGGATGATCTTAAACAGGGCCGAAGGACAACACTCCGCAGATGCAATAAGGGTGAGAAATAATT
>JANHZU010007081.1:21068-36680 GCA_032468055.1 Acrochordus granulatus
ATTAGGGAGGTACAGAGTGAGAGAAAAAAACAGGACTTGGAAAACATCTGTCTGTGTGCTGAAACGCTGTAAAGAAAACTGAAAGGCACAGATGTGACTTTTGCCTGGTATTTCAGAAAGTCAGTGACTGAGATTGTGCATACAGTTGACTTGAAAGAGATCAACATTTGTTCGGAGGAAATAGGTATTGAAAGCTGGGTGACAACTGGTTCCACTCTTCCATTTAAGAAGCTCCTTTTCAAAGGCTGCTAATAACATGCTTTTGTTTTTGCGAGCTGGCTTAGAGAGATTTCAGTTGGGTTTATATCCATCCAAATCTGTGTCATGCTCAAGCAAACGTACCTCAATTCTCTATACAGTTTCCCATCAGATGACACTGTTTACTTGATAGCACCTGAAGCATGCCAACTCTTTCCAATCATGCAGATCCAAATAGCCATGAAATCTGACACAAAAGATCAAGGTAGGAAAACATTCTCCATTTGTTTTCCTAAGAAAATCATACCTGGAAAAGATTTCAGAATGAATCTCCTCTTGACTACTGTTTTGTCTTTTCTCTTCTACAGAGTCAGCTAAGACTTCTAGATGTGAACAAAAATAACTTTCATCAGGAATAATATGAAACTGGTAATACTTCTTTGCTCCCTTTCAGCTTTTTAATCAGTTAATGGAGGATTGATTTATTTTTCCTTTACCTTTTAGAAGTTAATTTTGTCACAATTGACAGAATCCATTCATCCCCTCCCACAATGACATATTTCAAAAATTAGTTTAAAAATCAAGATCTCTTTTGATTTATACAAAATGTCACACAAATTGACATCAAAGTCTTTGAAAAGTGCAACTGCTCACTTTCTCCCCCAACAGTCTGCCTGCCCAATGGAGCACCATGGTTTTTATCAAGTATAAAAGAAAGTGACTAAAAATCAACTGTCCAGCTGAAAATTTTGTTGCTAGAATAGGCATTAAGTATGATTTCATATTAACCAAACAGCATGTAAGGTTATGCTCCTACATTCTTATGTTCATATTTGAAGAGAACGCTTAACTAAATATGGTGCCATGTTGAGTCCTTATGTAAATGTTAGTGCTCTCATCTGATTAAGGAATCAGCACAAATTTTACATGAAGTATTAATACATAAACATCTGTTTTGATGATATACAAATGAAGCATTAACTCTCTCAAAATATGTTTTAAAAATATGGCTCATCTATAATGAAATATTTAAAAGGTAAGTTATCTTTGAATTAAACTGATTTCCTAGTGATTTCAAGAATGTTGTTTTCTTGGCAACATTTTGGAAGCAGACTTTCAACTTTTCCAGATTTTTTCCCCAAATTCCTAAAGTTTTTTTTTTCAAGGGTTTCCCATCAATGATTGATATTAACTGGATTTAATTCTACTTAACTTTTTGAAATTGTTCAAGGCCAGCTAGGATGAGACATTAACTATTTATATTGCAGATATTAGTCTAATTAATCATAGCATGATTTCATTTTTTAAGTTAATTCATTGTAGAACATGAAAGCCTACTGTCATGAGAAATACATTGTGCTTGATCTAAATATTTTAATTATAAGAAATCTAAATCTAAATTTTGGATTTAGGTCTCCTGCATTAAAAAAAACCTCCAATTATTCCCTTTTTAAGTTTTAACAGAATAAATCTGTTAAAAAAACTCCAATTATTCCTAGTTGTGTGCATTGTATATGTACTTTCAGCAAATCACAAGAAAAAGAATGTAAGTTTTGTTATAAGTAGTAGTAAAATGGGATTTTCTAATACTTTGAAGCTCTCAAATAAATAGAATTCCAATTGTAAGTTTGTTTCCTTATTAGTTTACCATTTAAAGAAATGGAATACTCTAAGGATTTATGGTTGTCTGTTTTGTATACAGAAGGATGTAAAGGAAGGTAAAAAGAAAAGAAAGGATCCTTCACACACCTGCCTTTCAAAGAACAATGCAAAGGATTCCATGGTCTACTGGAAAATAAGTAAAGGTAAAGGTATCCTCTTTCACTCATATCCGACTCTCTGGGGTGGTGCTCATCTCCATTTCATAGCCAAAGAGCCAACATTCATCTGAAGACATCTCTATGGTCACGTGGGAAGCATGACTATACGCCAAGACGCATGGACACTGTTACCTTCCCACTGAAGACAGTACCTATTTATCTATCTGCATTTTTACATGCTTTCAAACTGCTAGGTTGGCAGGAGGTGGGACAGACAACAGGAGCTCACCCTGTTGCACTGCAATGCTTAGATCTCAAATTCAGGTTGCCAACAAACCCAGCATCTTAATTGCTGGCACCACTGCACCCCCTCCTGAAAGATAGGGATTTTTAAATTCCAAAGAAAAAAACAAAAACAATTCAGTAGTGCCATCTAGCTCAGCAGATTGTGAGAAAGCCTGGTCACTTACAGCGTTATCACAATGAATTCAATGCAAATTTCAAGAATATAAACAGATTATTATAAGAACACAGAAATGTGATCTTGGGTGCTGTTTTTAAAATGAAATTTGATAGTAACAGTTTTGGACAAATTAAGTAGCTTTTAGACTGCATACTACCAAAGATTTTGATGGAGACATAGATTTGTACAGACTCGCTTTATATAAGAAAAAACTAGACTAGGGGTGTCTACTCTCGGCAACTTTAAAATATGTGGACTTCAACTCCCAGAATTCCTCAACCACCATAGTTACGTTGGCTGAGGAATTCTAGGAGTTGAAGTCCACACATCTCAAAGTTGCCAAAGTTGATATGCCTGATTTAGACAAAACTTTTTAAAATTAAAATCTGTATGAAATTCTTCAAGAGAAACGGGAGTCTACGAAAAGGACATTCCATCACAGACCCTTGTGCAATGTGCCTTGTTTAACTTCATTCTGTCTTCTTTGGATCAGTTTTAAATAACTAAACCTGCCGTGGGAAATTGTTTCAATGTTGCCTGTGTTGCTAATTAGGTTTTTGTGGTGTGGAGATGGTTCACTTGTGGCAAATAACTTCAAAACATAAGTTATCTTGAAGTTAAGTGATGTAAGATTCAGGCTGATGAAGAAACCTCAGAGAATATTCATGCATATTCAATTCATGAATATTCAATGCAGCTGGAATATTGCAAATCTTAAGAGCAACCGATCCCAACCTGGAACCTGAGAGAACCGCTGATCACAACTGCCATATATTTTGGGCAGTCTGTTTTAGAGTATCGAAAGCCTGATTGCGCTCAGTCACAAGGTTAATCCTGATGATGTGCTGATGACTGACTTAAGGGGAAAAGAAATAATGTATGTGATTAATGATGTCAGCAGTCTAGGGGCAAAATTGAAAAATCATGCAAGATCATGATTGCATAATTAGACCCTTTCCAGTTCAGTTTTCTTTCAATTCATCTATCCTTAGCCAATTACAAATCTACTGAGAATTTCTGACTATTGTTTTAAATGTAGCTGAGATGTGATAGTCAAGGTCAAGCAGCAAATCAACTTAGAAGTAAGGAAATTAAGCCAAAGGTTATGTAGACCCATTGTTTAAGTGAAGTCAGCGTTCTCTCAATAGATGAACTCTGGTCTATGTTGGAAAATAACTCTTGTCATTTTTTCATATGAAGGGTCTGTGATATGAAATCCTCAGAATAGAAGTTAATAAAATCTGGATGACAGAACCAAATAGAATGTGAAAGAATGTAGAATGAATATCCAGGACTATTTTTAATAATGCAAGTTGAGCTGGACATTTTAATAACAACAAGGAATGTGCCTGCAACCTCTATTTAGTCCCAGGATCCTGGGAGTAAGAAATGATGGAGATTTTCAGACTTACCATACTCATCAGGAGAACCTTAAGAAGCTGCCCTTAAAAGATCTCAAACTTTTACTCCTCTGTATAGACTGAGATCCCTGCTTCAGTTGTGATTTTTCAAATATCTTATTCTGCCAGACCTTGCAATATGACCATGAAAAACTTTCCCCACAGTGCATATAAACTACCAATGTCATTTGGTTTCATGACCAGATCTGGCAGCAGACTGAAACCTCACTTTAGCTACCCCCAATTTCTATACTTACTTAAGAATACCAAGAGACAGGTTTGAAATGACATGGTGGAATAGCATCAGTTAAACTCCCTTCTGACATCTCCTACCCACCTGGATATGCTCCTCCAGCTGAACCCATTGTCCCATGCAGATATTGACACATATCATTTCATAAGTCAATTCTTTGTATTGTCCATTGATACAATCAGTCTTTCACTGTAATGATCAAAAGCCTAGAAAGTGTTCAGCTTGTCTAATCTTGTAGCAGAACTGTTGGATACCTCACCCCATCCACCAAAGTGCTGCCTTTATGGTGCACAATACTGGAGGGATGTTATGGGCAATGAGAATAACCTTTGGAGACAGGAGGAAGAGCTGCAATCTGACAAAATATATTTCAGCCCACAGTAGGAATGGGGGAGGAGAAAGTTTCTCAGAAGGGCCCCTCCTCATTTCTCTGGAAAGTAAAGGCAGGGGAGAGGAGAGGTGCTTTCAGTCTTGCAAAATTCTGTTACTGTACTCTTACAATAAAGGTAGTATTAGTACTAATAGTTTGGTTTCCTCTCTGGACTACCCTGAGATACCTGGTATCTCACTGTCAACTCTCTTCTGCTACTGTTATGTATATAAAAGGGTGAAAGCTGGAACAACCACACTTCCTCCTTTGGGGACTGTCCATGGTAATTACCCACAATATGATTTCCAGTGATTCTGGACAGTTCTGTGTCCCTCTGATCTAAAAAGGTAAAGGTATCCCTGCCAGTTGTGTCTGACTCTAGGGTGTGGTGCTCATCAACATCTCCTAGCTGAAGAGCCAGCATTCGTCTGAGGGCATTTCCGTGGTCATGTGGCTGACATGCCTAGATGCCAAAGACTCACAAATGCTGTTACCTTTCCTGCTGATGTAGGCGGTACCTATTTATCTACTTGCACTTGCATGCTTTCAAACTGCTAGGTTGGCAGGAGCTGAGGCAAACAGCAGGAGCTCACCCTGTTGCAACCACCTACCTTCCAGCCATCAGCTGTCTCAACAGCTCGCACCACCTCTCTTTTTGATATTGATGTACAATTAATGTTCATTCTTGCCTTGTCAATTCTCTCTCCCTCCTTGATTCTCCTGCCTTTTATCCTGTTCTGCCAGTTAACTTTACCAAGGTTTCATAAAGAAGCACCAAGCTATATTTTCCTTGATGAACTGAATAGCACAGTGCCAGCTCTGATCTGGTATAAGGATTTCCTTGGACTTGGTTGGGAATAAGCTAAACTGGAGATTACCTCCAGCAAGCGCTTTTCCACAAGTACAAGACAGCTAAGCAGAGTTCAGATGTGCATAAAGAGATGCTTTTAGGACCTGGAAGGAAGGGAATTACCTCAGGCTTTAGCACCTCCTAACAAAAAGCAGGATGACATTATGAAACAAGTGTTACTGGTCAAGTGACAAGAAAGCCATGGAGCCACAGAATGAGCTGTTCTCTCCATCTCTCCCCATTATAAAAACAGTAATGGCTATAAGCTATGCTGATTATGTGTATGGCACTAAGTATAATGCTCAGAAAGACTTCTGTTAGATTCTTCCCCAAAATTAGTCAACACAGAGATCTGAATGGGATGCTGGCTGAGCTTTGAAGCAAGTGCCTCAGCACATGGTCCTCTGGCTGCCATGCCAGAGAGAATTGAGAAAGTGGATGATTGGCAAATAACTTGCGTGATAATACAATGCAAGGAATTAAATGGTCTTCTGAACTCCCTCATTTTTTTATTCCAATAGGTCTAGTTTTCAAGCTCATATAAGCAGGGTAAACTTGCTTTTTTTTACAACATCTGGCCTCCATACTGAAACATCAGCATAGTTTGAGCACTAATCTCACATAATTTCTGCTAAATAGTACAGTGCATTTAAACAGTTCTAAGGGGGTGAATAATACTATTTTAAAGGAGCTTTGATCATTACTTATCTTTCAGCTGATTATAGGAATCTTGTTGGAAGCTTTCAAAGGATTTTTAATTTTGACTCTCTTTATGTCTTCAGCCTAGTGCTGACATTAATTTCCCCAATTCCCTGTGAAAAGAAGCACAGTTTTGTCTCAGATGCTTTTTGTTCCTTATGTCATGCCTTTTGTGCATGCAGATGGGATTGATTAATTCCAAGACCTGAACTTGCATTGCCACATCCCCCTCTCCCATCTCAGGCATCTTAATACATCCATCTATCTATAGACAGATAAACAGGAGTACAGATTCTTTTCCTAGACAAATTGATATAACATTGTTTAGTTGTATACTAAGGCTACTTGAAACTCATGGGTGCCCTGAAATAACTGTGAAGTGCATCCCTCTAAAGATAATTGGTGAGAGGACGGGCAACTCTCAAGGACCCCTGGTAAGCATTCAAAATATGGATTAAGCAGGACCTAATTGTGACAGAAGCCTCTGCTAGCCTAAGGATTAATGTTGACCTGTGTCAAGTGAAATCTGCTGCTTCACACCCACTAAAATTGGGAGAACATTATGATCAGAAGTTTTCTAAGAAGGAAATGAGGTGGGTCGAATGTTTGTTGATTCTATGTATACTTTAAAAAAGAAAAGAAGCAGGAGAAGCATGACAATAATACCTGATTATTGAAGTTACTGATTGCAAAATGTTGATGGGAGCTGTTGGTAGAGTAAAAAATACTAATCATATACCCTCAAGAAAGATATAGAGACACACACGTGAATATGCAATGCAAATTCCAAAATTAATAGATTCTATTTAAACTTAAGCCAGAAATCAGGAAAACTATCTTTAGGTTGAGCCTAAACTCGAGCTCCAAAAAATCTTAAAACTTTCCTAGCACTTTTACACCTGTATGTTTACTGAAAAACAAGTCCGCTATATTCCTCCCCACCTCAGCCCAGTTTATGTTTTGGATAACAACTCAATATTTTCTAAACAGATAAAACAAACCCTAATATTTAGAATGTATGTCTATACATTTCTAGTCTGTATTTATTTATAGTAAAAAAAAAAGAAGGTAGATAATCATCAGAGATATATAGAGGTGCTTAGGGATGATGAATATGCTACCAGGAAGTAGTTATAAGTCAAATAAAATACAGGAATTGCAATTGTAAGAAGAAGAATCCTCCATTTTCCCTTTCACATGCATACAGTCCTCCCAAACACGGTACCATCCAGTCCATCCCCTCCAGCCAATCTCCTCTCCCCCTCTCATAGCACGTAGGCAGGTTATAAGAAAAATAAAACATTTCCACACCCCCAGGAAAGACATTACCAAGAGAAAAAGAAAGAAGGTCGTTTTACCTTTCATCAGTGGCAGTAGATCCATCCGATCCAACAGGGGCCACCAAACAATAACTGGCTGAGCAGCAGCTGATTGTCATAAATCTGCCTGAAAGCTGATCCACTGTATCCGCTCAGGAACAAACAATAACGATAAGATTAGCACTCAGAGCAGCACACCCCTCCCAGAAAACTCAGATAAACTTCCTAAGAACCGTAAGAAACAATAAGGAATAGAAATTCAAGGCTATGTGGCAATCCTCTTTCACAAACCAAGGGACCATCAAGAACCATCATCCAGATTAAGTCACAACCAAACTCAGCTTAACTTTTCTATACCTCAAAAGATCTCATGTCTACGAGATGCTGCCCTTTGCCCTTTTTCTTGGTCGGCCCACCTTCTGAGAGCTGTACCCTGTCCTGCTGTCAGAATAAACTCCTCCTCTTCAGGCAACCGTCTTCGCTTCGTTATTTTCTGCCCCACTTGGATCGGACCCTCTGGAACCCCTTTCTCAGAATCTTCTAACACAATCATAAGTTAAATCACCCCTCCTTTCAAAATCATAATGTCCAACAGTGGCTATTGCAAAATAAAACATTATTTTAGTGCTTGGAAAATTGGAAGGCAATGGCAATTTTCCAGTCCTTGTAGCTTATATTTTGTTGCTTACTTCTTGTATAGGCAGCTCCTGGGGTAAGAACATTTGACTTACACGCTATTTTATGACACTCATGAAAATGTTATGTGGCTTCAGGAGTTTGCCATTTTAAGTCAGATCCACTGCCACTGTAACTTTGTACTCGGCTTAAATTTTTCTCTTATTTACCCTTGTAACCATGCCTGTGAAGCATAACTCCAGTGCAAGTGCTGGTGATGCATCAGAGAAAACAATTACTATTCAATAAAATAATCCAGGAAATGCCTGTAAATGTAAATTTGTTTTAAAATATGAATATTGTTAAGCACAAACTGTGATTCTGTGTATAATATGCTGTCCAACTGCTTGCTTGGACAGAGGAGATAACAGGCTCTGCTTAGTTAAAAGTCTATTTCTGAAGTTGTAATTGCTATTTTGCATGACAAAAAGCAACAAATGCTAAACAATTTTGAAATCATGAAATGTGTTGTTAATAACTCTACAACTGAGTGAAGGTGATGGAGAATATCACAGGAGCAATCATGACAAAGAAGTATGCATGATAAGTGTTCCTATGGTGGGATGACAACTGTCAAGAGGTACAAACAGATGTGATATGGCCACTGAGAGTTATTCATAATGGTCAGCTTTATAGCACACAATGGAAATGCAAGGAGTCAGAGACAAAGACAACCAGAAAAGTTTTCTCACCCTTTCTTCTTTCTCCTGGCATCAGTCATGACACACACTAATATGGAAAGATGTAATCCATCTTCAGCATACAGTGCTTTGTGATCAGCATGAAGAGAGAAGGAGAGATCAAAACATAAATGGTTTTTAAATTTCAACATTTTCCCACTTATTACTCAGTGGACAGCTGCTGGATATAATGACCAAATCAGGGAAGAAACATAAGAATGGTGCCAAACAATATTTATAAAAAAATTCTCCATGCCTTCTTGCTGGGGAAATGTCCACAAAGACATTATTTTTATACAGATACTATTTGGCAAAGAAAGTTCAGACTCCAGCAGGGACTCTGGTATCTAACTCCCCCTCCCGACATACACAAACAAAAAAGTTATCTATGTTAAATTAAAAAGTATCTATATTGAATTCAAAAAAATACAAGCTAACATAAGAGAAAACAGGGAAAGAGAATAATCAATCCCACACACACAAACGTTATTCCACATCTATATAGCATATCCTGGAATTTGACACACAACTTCTTGGATGTAACAGTGGGGATCCTGAGTCAATGACCTGAGTCAATGACCTGGCCTGAAAGACGGCTAACAAACTAAATCTTAGTTCAAACTAGAAAAAGGCAGCATAAATGAAGGATTCTTCACACCAGAAGGAAAGGTATTCATCTGTTCTGGAAAGGGTTACGCAAGGTTTAAAGCTGTCACTAAAGTTCTGAATAGTTTCAGGGGCAGAGAACACTTTTTAATATTGAATGTATTAAAAGCCACTTTCCTCTCTGGAGAAATATAATCTGCCTTCCTAATCCATGTTTCAATAACCTGCTATTTGGAGATGTTTTTCGAAAATGATCCAAAAATTTCAGCTAGTGCAAAATAGAACAATAAAAGTTTTAAATTGGACTAGGCATTAACAATTATGTTGATCTAATTTCTCATTCACTAACTTCCTTTTTATTTCTGGGATCAAATCTCCTTCATTTACTTCTGTTTTACTTCTGGGGTGAAATCAAAGTACTGGGTCTGTGGTAGAAGGAGGGGCTGCGCCAGGAGCAAATAGGGGAATCAGTTTGGAATCTCTATGCGTGCACAAATGCCAGACCCTTCGTGAAGTCTGTTAGCCAAATCTGGGGGAAAGCAGGTCAGGGCTGGCAGTTGAGGAAATCCTTCTGAGCTCAAAGCTTCAATAAACATTTAGATTAGAACTGAGCTGTCTGGACCTGTTTCTTCCTGCTTAACAACACTTCTACAACATTTAGTAAACTTTCCTTAATTTTCTACCATTGGAGATAGGCAGCCAATAAATTTAAATTAAATTAAATAATACCATCACATTGCCCATTTTTTTATTTTTTTTACATTCTACATGAAAATGAATGATTAATTAAGTTGCATGCAGCTGATCTTCTTGTTGCTGTGTTAAAAAAAAAAATCTATAGCATGTATACGCTGTCTTGATTGGTCCTGGAAGTTCACAAGTAGAGAAAGATAAAATCAGTACTCCCTAAAATGTTCTGTACATTTATTCTATTCTGCCTATACAAGAATTGAATAATATAGGTAAAAGCATCTTTGTCACTGATCCAGTTGGGGCACAATAGAAACAGATCCTTAAGGGCAGTTTGTCTCTCTGTGATACCATTATCTTTCAGCTCTTCCTTGTTCTCACTTATTTAAAGTTCTGTGAGGACTTAAAAGAGTATATCTCCTAAGAAGATCTGTAGTCACACCAAAAATTATATGGGAGGGACAAGGGTTGAAAAAGCAAAGAAAGGATTGGTGTGGTCCCATATACATTGGCTATAGTTTTTAAGGGCCATAGGATTTTTATATATGCTTATTTTTCATTGTGGAATCTGCAGAACCTCAGTGGACAATGACACTATTTCAAAGAGCTGTTGACCTTCCAAGCTGTGACGCAAGAGATGCTTAACTGCAACCAAACCCAGTAGGCATCCATTTTGTTATAGCAAGTTACACAATCAAATGTCTAACTTGTTGAAGCAAAATACAAGTCTACTTCTTCAGGGGTCCTTAACTGTCCTTGAAAAAATATTTCAATCTGACTTTTAATGTCAGAGGATAATACACTCTGTGCTTGTACTGAATCTCATTTTGTTCTTCAACTCTTTTGTCCGATAGATAAATTATACGCTAATGTTTTTCTATTGATTTCTATTGAAATGCATCTTTTCGCATCTCTTTTCTTCTTTTTGATGCCATAATCTCTTCAGGGAGAAGAACTGAGGCCTTTAAAAACTGATAGAAATTTAGTGCTATATCTCGTTGATTGTTTTCGTCCCTTGATGCTTTCCAGTTGGACTAATCTTTGCCCTGATTTTTTTTCCTTGAGCAGCAAAAGCACATATCCCAAGAAACACTAATAAAAGAAATGTGATTGTGAAACTGGCTCCAGCAAAAGTGAGACCATTTATACATTTTTATATATATAATGAGATGGTGAGTGTTTCAGTCACATCAGCAATGACTTTGATTGAACAAACCTTTAACTCCTGCTTTTCAAGGATGCTCATTCATAGCATCACAGTATAATTATACTGGCACAATATTTGAATTGTGTACGGATAATTTAATGACATAATCACTGAAATGTATTCTGACTAGTAGGCAGTAGATTAAGCAGTGCCTGGATGAAGATGCTGTCTGTTCTCTGTTCTGTGAAGATGTTCTCTGTTTAAGAAAAAACAAAAAAATAGTTTACTTTCCTAGCTTGTTCCTATAAATCCTATAAATTGTTCAAAGCCTGACTATCTAATGGGTGATCTTTCTGTTTTAATCCTATTTGGCTGTTAAGGTCTGTAAGAGAAAAGAAGCCCCTGAAATCAGAAGTCCATATTTTTAACATGTAAGAAAAGACATTCTCCTGTGGTGACTTGGAATACATCCTTATTTTTAGCTCCCACTTTCTCATAATGCAGAACATTGGTAAAAATGCATCTGTTTTTTCCACCATTTTAATCAGCAGTGTGTCAAACTTTGCATTTCAGGCATAGGGCTCGCTCTTTTACTTCTGGAACAGGCTGCTTTAGAGACAGTTCAGATCCAGAACACCATCAACCAGTTCTTCTGGGAGATTTACTTCTGGAAAATTATCAACCACTTCCATTTTTTTACCTTTTAATTTCTTACAGTTTGTATTAATTTTATTGGTGCATGTAATCTTCTATAAAATTATATAAAAAAGACTTTTTGGAAGAAAAACAAAATATTCCAGAAAACTTGGAATGTTCGATGACTAATATCCAAAGTTTTACACATAACATTGATTGATCTATTTATTTATGTACCATTTAGTTAATTAAACAGCTTTCCAGTAACTTTAGATGGCAGATAGAGGGTTAAAAACCAAAGCAGAATGCTAAAAAAAGCCATAAAGTTAAATGTTTCCCCTTTCAGTCATGTCCAACTCTAGGGTGCAGTGCTCATCTCCATTTCATAGCAGAAGAGCCAGCATTGTGTAAAGATGCTTCCATGGTCATTGGCCAGCATGATTAAATGCCAAGGCTCAAGGACTGATGTTGCCTTTCCCACTGAATTGGCAGTACCTATTTATCTACTTGCATTTTGTATGCTTTCAAACTGCTAGGTTGGCAGGAGCTGAGGTGAATAATCAGAACTCATCCCATTATGCTGCGCTTGGGTCTCCAACTTGGGCTGCTGATCTTCTGGCTGATAAGCTCAGATTCTTAACCGCTAGGCCACCATGTCTCAAAGCAGAACACGATATAGAATTAAACATATGTGCAAGGTCTAAAAATAATTAGACTAGAATTAGCAGATCAAATATCAAGGATTACTTCCTCTCTCAAAAGCCTGGGAAACAATCAGGTTTTTAATGCCCTGTGAAAAGCTAACAGCACTGGCATCATCTGGATTGCTATGGAAATGCTATTCCATAGGACAAGTGCTGTGACAGAAAAGTCATAACTCCCATGACCTTACCTAATAGGTGAATCTGAAGCATAACCACCCTCTTAGAGAGGTAGTCCTGCAAATAGCTATGCCATGGTCTGCCTTTCTAGGGAGATCAGTTCAGGAAACAAACACCACAAGAAATATTATAACTTTATTGATTATAAACTATAATAACAGAATCTTAATAGCTTGATAGCATTTATCCTTCCTTGCTTCTTATACCTAAGAGAGCCATAGCGGGGTTATCTTGAGTCTCAACTCTTTCTTGTTTTGTTTCCTAAGTTAAATGTAAGTCTTACTAACTACTGCCACATATTTTCTTCTATAAATGAATTCATACTCTTCTATGATTGTGTAGGCCTTTATAGGTCATAACCAGCATCCTGAATTGTATCAGGAACCCTACTGGGAGGCAGAGATGATCCACAAATGTATTTTGAAATGCCCAAAACTGCTATACAGCTTCTGCATCAATTGTAGCTTCTGAATCCTTTTCAGTGGCAGCCTATTAGAGTGCATTACATAGAAAGTGACTAAGGAATGAATCATCATGAGTAGGGCCTTCAAATCCAGAAACAAGCACAAGTGAAGTGATGAACCTGTGCAAAAGCTATCTTAGCCAAGACTGCCAACTGTTATTTGAGCAGGAACCTGAACCCAGGAGGACGTTCAAACTCTACACCAATTCTTCCTGGAGTCTCCAAATTTGGAGGGCCTCAAAAATCACAGTTGTTCAGTGTTGCCAAGGATAAGCTGAAACTTTTTTCCACACAGAACCTCAGTACCTTCAAACACTGGGAAAGAATCTTCACAGCATCACTTTGTCAGCCCAGGGCAAAAATAAATAATTGGATATCATCAACACATTTATAATAATTCAACTTGTGCCAGTGGATAACCATCCCCAGTGGCTCTTGTTTTAAACAGGAGTGCAAGAGGTGGAGTCCTGAGGAACTCTGCAGGCATTCTGTGCTCTGTCTTCATCCCTTCCACATTGACTGACTTCAAATAATAGAGAAAGGACTACCACAATATTGTCCTCCTGCTCCCAATCCCCTGAATTAGTCCAGAAGGATACCATGTTAATTCATTGAGATATCAAGGAGGAGCAGAATGGGATGCTTCATCCCATTCCTAAGGCCTTGACAAATATGCTCAATACCAACTGAAAAAGGTTCAGATTGTTAATTTCTTCCAGAGTCCTTTGGAGCTACAGGTTGACCACCGTTTTAGCATCTTTCCCTTAAAAAACCCAAAAACTTGGAAAACAGTAGTGAAATTTTTTTTCTGTATTTTCATCCAGGAAACATGTATGGACTTGGCTGTGAACTTTAGATGAGTTTGGGTGCCAGATGATTAAAATCTACAGGTCAGAAGGTGGGTCTTCCAGTTTCTTACAAATAATGTTAAATTTTCAGAAGGGGATATAGGGACCATGTAATGTCCAGATAAAGCGGCTAGGAATGGCTGGAAATAATGACAAAATTTAGGAATGGCTGCAAAAGTGACAAAGCTATGCAAAGCTATTGCCTAATAAAGAACAAGATCATGTTTGTTAGAATTATTGGCTAACCAGTAGACATCAATGTTACACAAATATAAGTCCATATGTTATGATGGAAAATATGGAGGAATTTATATAATCAGTGCAAAAGATACTTAAATGCAATTTTGAGAAAGGACATCATAATACAACTTGGAAAACAGGAAGAATCTAGACTACAGGAAAATTTGGAATAGGCAAATCAATAGATTAATATAGATGTATAAAGGCAATTCTTTATTCATAGTCAATACTTAATTGAATCAGAGTGACACAGAGTGTACATTTGGATATCACCAGATGGACAAATCAGTGACTTAATACAGATAGTCCTTGACTTATAACCATTTATTTAGTGACTGTTCAAAGTCACAATGGCACTGAAAAAAGGGAGTTACAACCATTCCTTGCACTTATGACCATTGTAGCATCCCCAGGGTCACATGATCAAAATTTGGGCTCTTGGCAACTAGCATGTATTTACAAAGACTGCAGTGTCCTGGGATCATCTGATTGTCATTTGCAACCTTCCCAGCCAGCTTCTGACAACTATGAGTCAATGGGGTATGCTGGATTTGCTTAACAACTGCATGATTCATTTAACAATTACAGTGATTTGCTTAACAACCATGGCAAAAAGTCTTCACATTGGGCATGACTCACTTAACTATTGCTTTGCTTAGCAACAGAGATTCAGGCCCTAAGTAGAGGAAACAAGATGTAGAAATGCAATCCAGTGAGCTCCTAGGGGAGATAGTTGAGTAGATCATGAATTATTGGGATCACATACATTAATCATATTAAGTCAGTTTAGGAACTATCAGTGTGTTAATAAAATTTAACCTGGAGGACATACTGTCAAAATCAGTGTAAAAGTAAATTCAGTATATTTGACTTATATGAAAGAGACGGAACTATGTGAAGAATAAGGATATTGTAAAAACCAAAGTGGAGATTTTTATATTTTCAAACAGAGATATACATTTCAAACAGGAAAACATCTGTCTTGCTTCAGAACAAGCTATTGTGATAGCTAGGTAAAACAGAGTAAAGGATTTTGCAACTAAAGAGCTGTGTATGTATGTATGTACATACATACATCTGTATGTATATAGGCAAAATCTGCAAAAGAAAATTAAGAATTCCAGTAAATATTGGGGAGGGAGACAAGAAAAGGGAAATCAAGGGTTTTAACATTAGAGAAATCATAGGAAAATAATTACTAAGGTAGAACTGCTGAAGGAGGAGAGATTATACGGGAAAATGAGGTTAGGGGAAGATGGAAAGATCATATAATATTTTTCATCAATATAACATACAATTACAGGAACCATTGTAGAGATTGGATTTATTATGTAGAAAGTTAGGCATGAAAGTGAGTTTGGGGAACCAAGAAATGCAGGAAAAAACAAGGTAAAACAGGGCAATTTGTCCCTCTATGTAGGTAACTATAAAATG
>JANHZU010007082.1:18728-33735 GCA_032468055.1 Acrochordus granulatus
AAAATGATTTTTTGGTGAATATTTTTGGGGGCGTGGAACGGATTATCTGACTTTCCATTGTTTCCTATGGGAAACCTTGTTTCGCTATACGAGAATTTCGCGCTAAGAGCATTCTTCCGGAACGGATCTCGTCTTGTGAGGCACCACTATAGTTTTGGTTATTTAATAAGGAGAAAACAGTTGAAATAAGAATTACAAATTTTCTAGCAATCCAGTAAAAAGAAAGAAAAAATAAGTTGCCCTGCTTCAGAATATTACAAAATTATCATTTATTTGGGTATGAATAGTGGTGTGAAGTAGTTGGATCTGAAGCAGTAAATGGTTCTTTGAATCTCAGCACTGTAGATACAGATAGATATCCCTAGATATAAGTGTTGTAATGTCCATCACTGTCTATATCAGTATAATTTGTGTGTCAGTGTGTATATGCACACAAGCAATTTTCAATCTTGTCAAGCCACTCAACTGGCTTTGTGCCTAAGGCAGAATTAGAACTCTCAGTCCCCCAGTTTCTAGCCTATTACTTTTAACTATCATATCAAACTGATTGTCAGACCTACAATTTACCAATCTCCAAAATTATAAATTGCTCGGGATCTTTTAAAATAATTGTATAAGTTAAGTCACTGGGCTTGTCAGATGGAAGGATGGCATTCAGCAGTTCAAGACCCAAGCACTGCTGTGTAATGGGATGAACTCCCATGTCTGCCCCAGCTCCTACCACCTAGCAGTTTGAAAGCAAATAAAAATGCTAGTAGATAAATAGATATCGCCTCATTCGATGGGATTCATCGAACAGCATTCCATGTGGCATTCCAGCCACATGGCTGCAGAAGCATCTTGGGCAAACGCTGGCTCCCTCAGTTGTGAATTGGAGATGAGCACCACCCCACCAATGGCAGGGGAAATGTTTATCTTTATGTAATCTTTAGTAGTATCTTCATAGTGATTATGCATTGCATAAAAGGCTTCTCAAATGGTTTCTATCTTAAAAACTAGGGGATCTATTAGATACAAGTATGTAAATTTAACTCCAGAAAATTGTGGAACTATCATAATACTATATCTTCCCATCTTAATCTGAAGAGATGAGCCAGAAAAATACTATGAACTATGATACCAAAAAAAATCAGAAACCACTAATACTAATCTAACTTGCTAATACTTCACCATATGTTATTCATTAGTTTAATTGTAGCTATTTCTATCATAAGTCAGATAAGCAGAATAATCTGCACAATTCAAACCTGTTGTAGTAAGCACAATACCCACTTACTCCAATATTTTCAAATGACTGTCAGTAAAATCAATCATGACAAAAGTGAAAGCTTTTAAACTATACAACAAAAAGTTGTGGTTATAAATCTAATTTTGAAGAAGCAATTTTACAAGAAAGAAGCACTCCATTAATAATAATAATAATAATAAAGGCACTCCATTATTGCCATTATATTTTTACTTACACTTTGAGACCAGGGGAATCCTCTGTATAAAATCTCCACATCCCTCCAGTACCTGCAGAAGTTGAACGACCTGCACTCCTTGTTCCACAGGCTGCATTTTTCCTACAAAAGAAACCAACAATTAAAATGTATCAAGAGTAACCAAACATGCAATTTTTATCTCTACTACATATTTTGCTTTTGTATTGTTCAATTTTATTCTTCAAAATCACAATCATAACAGGATTTTATAGAAGTGCTGACTTATACCAAACCTAGATGGGGAACCTATGCCTTCCATAGTACATGGAACACTGTACCTCTTCTATGTTACAATTCTTAGCTTAATTCCTCATTGGCTATGCTAGTGATGATTAATTGGAATTATACTTCAGCAACATAAGAGAACAACAGATCTATCATTTTTGTCTTCTAGCCACCTGTAATTTAGATTTTTTATCCCACCTTTATTACTTTATAAGTAACTCAAGGCAAATATATCTAATACTGTTTCCTCTTCTATTTTCCCCACAACAACTGCCCTGTAAGGTGTGTTGGGCTGAGAGAAAGCAACTGCCCAAAGTCATCCAGATGGCTTTCCTGCCTAAGACGGGAGTAGAGCTCATAGTCTCCTGGTTTCAAAGCCAACATCTTAACCATTACACCAAACTTTTGTATACCAAAACTACAGTATGATATGAACAATAAAAGATAAGTGATAAATATATCCTAAATATAGACATTAGAGAGTTTCTAAATATATAAATATCTCCAGCTTAATTATTAGAGATGTAACTACCAAAAAACACCTCACTGATACAGGTAATAAATAAAGCAGTGAATCGAGTTTCTCCACTATTCCATAACCAAAAATCCGGTCAGTTATTAGAGTATCAAAGAGTTACCGAGAAGTGTTTGCTATTATCTACTGTTCGTTAGGATTTTATAAACTCGTTCTAGTATTTTACTCGTTCATTTACATAACTGTAATTTAAGCACTGGTCGGTTAGGAATCAACTTTTGGAGCAGCATCGCTATTAATGATCAGCAAACTCCTTATCTTCCTACCTCTGACGTACTGTGGATCCTGTCGCACGCGGAGCTACTGCTTTGCTAGGAGAGCGACTAGAGGCACCCACGCTGGTGGCGCTAGGATTGGGACCCGGCTGAAAATTAACGAAAGACAATTAATCGTAGATGCTTAGGTACACCCGCATATACACAGTGGTCGTTACAGCCGAGTCTTCTTTTATTCCTTTCGCTTACCATAGCAAAGGCGTCAGATACAGCACGAGCTCCTTCCACTCGCAGGACACGTCACCTTCCTCTCTCCGGCTGAAGAGAGGGCCTGTTTCTCTTAGGCGCACCAGGCCTCCGTCGAAAACAGGAGCCTACTTCAAGTGCCTGCCTGGAATTCTTTTTCTCATGCTCTTCTTTCCTTCAACAAAAGCAGCTGAGTGAATTCCTTTAATTGATTCCTACTAACTAATATCATGCGAAGGTGAAAAAGAGCAGGTACTGGTTTAGGCTCTATTTCGGAAGGACAAAGCAAAGGCTGAGGTGGCTATTTGAGTAATCCGGGTACTGTGGAAGGTTGGGGTAAAGGATAGCAATATGGCCGCTCGAGCGCCTGAAACTGATGATGAGAAGCAGCGAAAGGGACCGTCCGTTTTTTTTCTGCACCCGGATCTCGGCATTGGGGGCGCAGAGAGGCTGATAATAGACGCGGCCCTGGCGCTCCGCGGAAGAGGCTGTCGCGTGCAGATTTGGACCCCGCGTTACGACTCCTCGCGGTGCTTCTCGGAGGCCCATCAGCTGGACGTACGAGTAGCTGGCGACTGGTTGCCACGGAACATCTTCGGAAGAGGCCACGCTCTTTGCGCCGTGCTGCGCATGACATGGCTGGCCTTGCAGCTGCTGCTGCTTAGCGGAGAAGAGTTCGACGTCTTTGTCTGCGACCAGGTGTGTTGCCCGCTTGGACAGCTTGTTTCCCGCAAGGCTATATTCTGAAAGTACCGATTTTATAGAAAATATTTGAATACGCACCAAATCACCGCCTAGAGTCGCTCAATAGTGAGATGGGCGGCTTATAAACTTAATAAATAAAAATAAACTTATTTAAACGGACGCACAATGGCTGCTGTGCCGCCCCTCCATAATTCTTTATAGTTCAGGTCCTTACTTCAGAGAGTGCAAGGAACCGATTTTCTTTTTTCCAGTTCGGCTTCGTGCTATCCTGACAGAATTAAGACTCTAGCCAGTTAGGTGTAATTTGGGCATGCTGCCCTTCCCAATTTTATGTTTACTATTTTAGGATTATTAATATACCACATTAACCTATTTAAAGAAATGATGTGCCATTGGACTTGTGTTTTTAGCTTCACCTGCAACTTAAGATGCAATCCTTGACTCAAAATTGCTACCTCCAAATTGCGCCAAAGCAGAGGTCAGAAAATCATTAAATTGGAACTGTTTAGGTCCCTGAGAGAAACCCACTGGGTTCAGTTCAAGATCCAGTTGAACCATCTTAAGGTATCCTTCTGCTTGAATACATCTAGTGAAGATGTAAGTGTAGTTCCCAAAGAATTACTTTCTTTAGTAATTCCAGTTAGTGTTAAGAAATCTTTTATTACATTCCACTAGAATCTTTGTTTATAAGATATTAATAATTTATTAACTTTAGTAGTAGTCCACTCCCAACAACTTTGGGAAGCTCATAACAATAAAAACAAAAACTAACTCAAAATCAGTAAAAGATTATAAGTGCAGTGAAGCAAAGAGTCTCATTCTCCTTCAGCAAAGGCTCAGATGAAAAGTTAGGTTTCTCTGCCACTTCTGAATAACAAAACATTTTGGGGGAACCTTGTTCCATAGGGCAAGCATTGCTATAAAAAACGTAAAGGCTTCCTTGCTAGTTGTGACCATCTCTATGATGTGGTGCTCATCTCCATTTCCAAATCACAGAGCCAATGTTCATCCGAAGACTCTTCTGTGTTCATGTGGCTGGCATGACTAGACGCCAAAGCATATGAATGCTGTTACCTTTCTGCCAAAGTAGGCAGTACGTATTTATCTACTTGCATTTTTATATGTTTTTGAACTGCTAAGTTGGCAGTTGCTGAGGCAAATAACAGGAGCTCATCCTGTTACACTGCGGCATCGGGTCTCAAACTTGATCCACTGACCTTCCAGCTATCAAGCTGAGTGTCTCAACCCATTGTGCCAGCACACAATAAGAGAAGCACGTTTTTGAGACCCTGATAGATGACATTGTTTAATCAAAGGAATCCAGAATGCAATAGCCCTGGTGCCAAGCAGATGCTATGAGGAGTAAGTAAGCAGGCCCTGGTTCATGGAGGATTTTCTAGCTAATAATCAACATCTTGAATTGCAACCAATGCAGATTGCAAAGCATAGATGTTACATGGGCATACCAAGACATGCCCTTACTCCTCATGCTATCGCACTCTGGACCAGTTGAAACTTCCAGGTGGTTTTCAAGGACAACCCATGTACAGCACCTTGGAGAAGGCATTCTGCAAGGTAACTAGATCATGAGTGAATATCTGAAGGATCTAGAAAATATTTTAAGACATTATTCTGCATTTTGCACTTTCAGATATTGAAGAACACATCATAGTCTTGCCTTGGACATCTGTTCAGATACTTCATAAGTGATCTAACCATACTCTTTTTCTAAAGCTATAAAGTTTTCTCACTTTTTCTATAATTCTTGTGGCCATTCTTTGGTCTTTCTCTAGTTTGGCTTCTTGTTAAAAGTATGGTGTTCAAAATCCTTTAAAAATTCTTTGTGGTTCCAGTGAGCATTTTACGAATGCAAAAGAGAATTGTACAATTTATGATGTAGAAACAATTTTACGTGGATTCTCTCAAGCTATTTTATATCATTGAAATATTGTCATTCTACAGTCAGCTGCCATTAGAATTGTGTTGTTATGTGATATTTAATACGATGCTATACCTTATTGTGTTGTGTCAAGTCTGTCTTCATGGTGGAAATGAAATTGTTATGGAATTATTTTAAACAATACTAGATTATTTTTTTAAAAAACTTGTAAATTTATGGATATATTAGTCAGGAAGTGTGTCTGCAAATCAATTTTTCCTTGTTTGGAAAGATATTATAATTGAGCATCCAAGATGGGATAGTTGGAAATTGATGGCCACTTGCATCTTCTGCAGAATTTTCTCCAAAATCTATTTTTGTTGGAATATAAAATTTAAAACACTAGAAGCAACTGGGGAGGAGATCCATATTTAGATAAATGATGAAATATCTCGAATAAACAGAGGAGTCTAGTTGACTCTTTTCCTTCTCTTATAACAATGTGAAAATTGGATTTTCTGCGACCTCAGGAAAGATAAAATACTGAAAAAATTATATTCCTTGGATTGCTGATAATATTTGATATTCCTGTTGAAAGTGAATAAATAAATGCTAATTATTTTGAATTAAATATCTATGTGGAGATGATTAAGAGATAAATTGTTTGAAAAGCTAATAATAAAATCTTAACCATTAGTTTTTTTCCAATACTTTTTTCATACTCATTTTTTTTCTCTTTCTAGGTATCTGCATGCATTCCAATTCTACGTCTAGCACGCTCACATAAGAAGATTTTGTTTTACTGTCATTTTCCTGATCAGCTTTTAACTAAGAGGAAATCGTTTCTTAAACGCATTTATAGAGCTCCACTAGATTGGTTAGAAGAATATACAACTGGCATGGCTGACTGTATTCTTGTTAACAGTTACTTCACAGCAAACATTTTCAAACACACCTTCAAATCCTTATATAACATGAATCCAGAGGTCCTTTACCCCTGTTTGAATGTCAATATCTTTGTTACTGTTACTTCTGCAAATATTGCTCATATAGTTCCCTACAAGAAGAAATTTTTATTTCTTTCCATTAATAGATACGAAAGGAAGAAAAATCTAGTTTTAGCTTTAAAAGCATTGCATGATCTTCGTGGTAGACTTGATGCTCAGAATTGGAGTGAAGTTCATCTGGTTTTAGCTGGTGGTTATGATGAGGCAGTTAATGAAAATGTGGAATATTTCAATGAATTAAAAGCACTTGCTACCAAATTTCAGGTTGATGAGCATATCACATTTTTAAGATCATTCTCTGATGAGCAGAAAGTAGCTCTTCTTAGCAATTCCATATGTGTACTGTATACACCAAGTAATGAACACTTTGGCATTGTTCCCCTAGAGGCTATGTACATGAAATGCCCAGTTATTGCTGTAAATTCAGGAGGACCTGTGGAATCAGTAGTAAACAATCAGACAGGTTTTTTGTGTGATCCTCTTCCAACCCAGTTTTCAGAAGCCATGGAGAAATTTATAAAAGATCCCAATTTAAAAAGAACAATGGGAGTTGCTGGGCGAAACAGAGTTTTAGAAAAGTTTTCATCAGAAGCATTCACTGAAAAGCTGTATCAGTATATTCTTAATTGAATACAATGAAATAAAATGCTGTTATGTAATTTATTGGCTGCATTTGCTTAGTTTCATTGGCGTATACTATTGCTGATGACCTGAAATCTTTTATGTGGCTCTATTGACTATGGAGATTATTTTGTCTTTAAAACTGGTCCTGGAATATAATGAAAATATTTGAAACTGTCTTATGACATTTTGGATATATATACTGTTTTGAAAAATTAAACTATTAGTTGTAACAAAGTTATTGCTACTGTTATTATTCCTACTACTACTTTTAGAGGCTATTAAAGGGACTGTTCATAGATTTCAATTATGTCATGTTCAATAATCAGTTTTTTATGACATATACATGTATGTACAACATAGCAGTTGCAATTAATTTAACTTTTTTCCTTAACACAATTCAGTAATTTAAATCAAATATATAAAAAATGCAATAGGTATGGTAACAAGAGTAGGTTGCGGCTTAGAAACTAAACATGGATGGCACTAGTTAGTACTCAAATGGGAGACTACTACAGAATGCCAAGTCTGGATTAAAGATTTGAAATATACCTTTCAAAAAGGCAATGGCAAACCACTTCTAAACTATTATAAAGAAAATAAATATGGATTTGTCTTTGAAATTAACAGGAGATGAGCATAAATAAAAAAACTTTTAATTTTTATACTTCCCTTAATTCAGCAGCTGGGGCAAAAGATTTTTGAATTCTTGGTATCAATCCCCAAATGGGTAATGAAATTTATTTATTAGATTTTATTCCGCCGAAATCAAATGACTGTCACTATCCATGCATACTTTATATTTCTATAACAATTTAATCTGGGTAGGAACCCAACCTAGAGATTAACAGAGATGATTTAAGTATTTGAAGTATAATATTTTGCTGCATGTTGGAATAATTTAAAAAATATACTTTGGAATATAAGTGCCTGTCTGCAGCTTCTTACACTAGGATGTGTCTCCTGTGATGATGCAATAACTGTGCAATCCGAGAAAGAAATACAGATGGCTTTAAGAACTTCAGAGAACCACTGTATTTCTGCTTCTGAACACACAGAAGGCCTTTTTAAAATTAATGTTATTTAATGAAATTACAGCATGTATCACAGGTGTGCAGCAACTCTTTATTCTTAATGCTTGGGGAGTAAAGTTGAGGATTCCAGAGTAGAATTATGATGGAGTCATCTAATATGCAAGGCAAATTTTCCATTTTTCTCTGGTTTGAGAAGTTCAAAACTTAAAAGACAGGAAAATATGCTGCCAGATCTCAGCACTTCTCTTGTCGAAGTGTGAAGATAAAGAGTTTAGCTCTCAAGGATTAACTTTGAAATTATACTCTCTTCTTCAAGCTTAGTCCTTTAATATTTACTTTTTTAATGTTTCCATTAATCCTAATATTATTTCAAGAAAAAGCAACTATAATACTATAAAATCTTACCAATTTTTCATCAAAAATGTTTTAATTAAAGTATAAAAATATCTGGTGTACCCAATTAAAATCAGTAAAAGAAAAAATACAAAGAAAATACATTAAGAGAAAATACTATAAATAAGATGTGAATTATATGTCTGATTAAAATATAAATTCTAGAACCAAAATTTAGAAGTGACATAATTCCATGTGCAGAATTGTAGTCCAAAATGGTTTCCAAATAGGATTAAACTATACATCAGTTTTATTTTTTAGAGGCCAAGTTATTCTAAACATCAAAATATACTTGCACAGTTTAATTATCAGAGATCCTTCCAATAAAATTATATATAAATATTATATTAATAAAATTATATATAAATAAATGTTCATTTATATTTTATATAAATTCATTTATATTTTTTATAAATATTCATTTATATTTTTAATAACTATAATATAAAAAGTAAACAGCCGATTTGGCATAATTTATTAATTTACAGTATTTGCCTTTATTATATTTTTATGAACAACTCAAGGTGGCAAACATTTAACACACACCTTCCTCCTATTTTCCCCACAAGAAGCAACCTCTGAGGTGAGTTTGGGCTGAGAGAGACTAACAGGCCCAAGGTTACTTTTCTAGCCAAGGTTAGCTTTTCATGGCTAACTAGCCAAGGTTAGCCTTTCATGGCTAAGGGGGATTAGAATTTACAACCTCCCGGATGCTAGTCTGTTACTTTAATCATTAGACCAAATTGGCTGGGCCACTTTGGAAGTTAGTAGTTAATGTGCTGGGCTAGAAACCAGGAGACTTGAGTTTTGGTCTCTTAGGAATGAAAGCATAAATCAATTCCACGGTTCTTTTTGCAACCCTTTGCAGACTACATATTCCAAACAAAACTGGACATTGGAAAACACGCTGTACTGTTGAATATCTAACTTAATTTACTGTTTTTAATCATCTTGCAGGTATGCTGAGAGTTGCTTTACCTGAGTCAATTTTTTTCATGGTGTATCTAACCATGCTTGGCCAATAAAGTATCTGAAGTATAAATAAAGTCTAAGTGATTTTGGGCCATCACTCTTAGCCCAATCATCTCATTGGGTTGTTAGTTGTTGTTATGGGGAATATGGAAGACAGGAGTATTTGCAATCTTGAATTTTAGATACATAAACAGATGGGACAATAATATATAGTCGCTGCAGCTGTTATAGAATGCCAATTCAGTGTGTTTTGAAGGTATATATATTCTGGTGTAGTTTAGTAAAAATATTTCAGGTTGAAATAGAATTACAGCTTTCAAGTATTCTTTGCAACATTGCCACCACATGTGGAAGAAAAATCTTGATTCCAAACTTTTTTTACATATTTGTTATAAATATTTTAAACTATTCCTTTATCTTTTGACAAAAAAGAAAGTAAACTTAAATCTAAAACTGGATTTTTCAGTATTAATAATATATCAAGTCTTTTAGAAGGTGCTAAGGTATCAGATCTGTACTGAGTAGTCAAAGCTAACTGCTGTTTACTCCTGTTGTTTATGATGCAGTATGAGAATACCAAATGCAAATTAAAAGTGTTGCTAGTTGAGTTATACTGCACAATCCCCACACTAATTGAATCATATAGAAAATTTCCTTTGTGCATTTTCTATTTAACATTAATTCCATAATACAGGCTTTCTCAAAATCAGAATACCACACCCACTGCTATCACTTATTCCTGTCCTCTGTTAGAGTAATAATGCTATTATTCTTTGATTCAGGTTGGCCTTTGGCAAAGTCTCCAAGTGCTAGTAACATTCTGTCACCATCAAAAACTAGAAATTAATTACTTTAAAGTGAAGCTGGTCTTACTCACTAAGGTATATACCAACTGCCACTATAATTGGAAAATCAATGAGAATCGAATTGAGCATATTAAAGTTTCAAATAGCGAAGAATCCACTTTCAATTTTTCACCTCTTGGAAACAGCAATTTCAGAAATTACAATGCATGACCCAAAGGCCTCCAATGCTAAAATTTGATTTGTTAATTACAACAGTAATAATGCTGTTCCTGCAGCAGTTACATTATTTAGAGCCTAGGAGTTCAGCCTTCTGCTATATGAATACAACTTTGCAGCTGTAAAGATATAATGGCCCTCCATTCAAAATTTAAAGGAGCTATGCTTCATGTTCCTCAGTCTGTGCAAAATGCATTTCTTCAGTTGGGTTGTGCCACCATAAAAACCCATATCAAAATTTGTCATGCTGCAATAAATGTTCTGGGTTGAGTCTACAATCTATCCTTGTTAGTAAATGTATAGAAAATTTTTTCAGCCCCTTAGCTGAATCTTTATTAATGGTTAATTCAGAGAAAGCTACATTAAAAGTTAAATGAATGTAACCATTGACCTCAAAACAGAAGGTGCTGAAGGAGAGATTCAGTAATATCCCACACTCAGAATCCCCCATTCTCAGACATATTATCATCTTGCACTTTTTGTGCTGCATCTTCTATAACATTTAGCATTCTGAGTTAAACAGCCCTTAATAAATTTACAGAGGTTATATGTTTAATATACTAGGAAAGCATCTATTAAATTTTCTATACAATTTGTTTTATTCTGCTTAGTTGCAATTATAGTCAAACTTCTGTAGTTTTCAATCATGCTTTGGTTTAGATGATTTGATTAACTACATTGGGCCTAAAAAGTTGATAATTGCTACTATTCCCAACTTAATTCCTCATTTTGTTTATTGTTTTAAATTGTATCTGTGTTTTCTTTTGGTTTTTGATAATATTTAATTACTAAATAGAAAAAATAAAGCGTCCCTAAAGATTGTATCAAGGCATGGTGGTCCAAATGGTTAAGATGCTCAGTTTCTCGGCTGGAAGATTGGCAGTCCAAGCCTGAGACCTGGCATTGTTGTTCAACAGGATGAGCTCCAGTTGTCCACTTCAGTTCCTGCCAACTTAGCAGATCAAAAGCATGTAAATGCAAGTAGTTAAATAGGTACCTCCTACTTTGGTGGGAAAGGTAACAGTCTCTGTGCACCTTTGGCTTCTAGTCATATTGGCCACATGACTATGGAAGCATTCATTGCAGCTTGGAAATGGAGATGAGCACTGCAAACTAGAGTCAGTCATGACTGGCAGGGCAACCTTTTCTTTGTTTAAAGATCTCCAATCCCTGCATGACTACAACCAGCAAAGGAGAAGATATAATTTTTTCTGATAAGTAATTATCAAATTGTTCCTATGAGGGAATATTTCCTAAACAAGACCCTACCTTTCTGTAACTTTAATTGTCTTAAACTTTGTTCTACATTCTGTGATACTAGAGAACAGGTCTTGAACTGTACTGTTACAAAAGCAAACATCCTCTATCCTATACCGGTGTATTTGATTCTTTTTCTTAAATGATGAAATTTGCATTTATTTCCATTAAATTCCTTTGTGTTATTTTCAGCTCACTTCTCTAATATAAGGAAATTATTTTGTTTCTAGTACTTTGTCTCTATAATATAGAATATAAACTAAATTTTTAATACATTGTTAATACAACATTGTTAATGTTATGGACTTTGTTCCAAAAACTTTTTTAAAATCTACATATAAAGACATATTGCTTATTCCAACAGAAATCCAAAATGGATAATACCATTTCCAACTGGTAACCCAGTTCCTTTAATCTATACAATACACAATTCCTTTAATTGAATCTACTGAGGGAAAGGAAGTACTGTATAATACTTAACTTTATAATGTCTACTTTCTAGGAATTTGTTTACTTATTCATCACATATGCTGTTGCCCCCCAGTGAGGCACCACCTTGCTGTGGTTGGGGGGCTTGTGTGCTCTGAAGAAGATGACAGCTCTACCAGAGGTTCAACCATACTGGACAGATCTCATTGGAGGAGCCAGACAAAGAATGTCTCCCACCTATAAAAATATAAGAAGTAAATTACAGAAATCTATACCACCTTGGTCGTTGCCTGGGTTAACAAGGACCATGCTAGATGTTGTTGGGGTTCCTGGACATCAAGTGAAAAATGGGCTACAGGACTCCACTGGAGAAATAAATGGTAACCCTCTCCAGTATCCTTGCCAAGAAAACCCATGGACAGCAACAAGAGGTTAAAAGATAGATGCTGGAAAATGAGTCCCTCAAGTCAGAAGGAATTACAAGTAGCTCCAGAAAGAGTGAACTGGCTGGACCAAAGCTAAAAAGATGCTCAGTCATGGATGTTTCTGGAGGTGAAAGGGAAGTTCAGTGCTGTAAAGAACAATATTGCATAAGAACCTGGAATGCAAGATCTATGAATCAAGGTAAGCTGGATCTGGTCAAACATGAGATAGCAAGATTGAATATCAACATCTTGGGAAACAGTGAACTAAAATGGATGGGAATGGGCAAATTTAATTCAGATGATCAATATATCTACTTTTGTGGACAAGAATCCCTTAGAAGAAATGGAGTAGCCCCCATAGTCAATAAAAGAGTAAGAAAAGTGGTATTGGGGTACAATCTCAAAAATGGCAGCATGATCACAGTTTGCATCTAAGGCAAATTATTCAACATTACAGTAATCCAAATCTATGCCCCAATTTCTGATGCCAAAGAGGCTGAACTTGACCAGTTCTACAAAGGCCTACAACACTTTCTACAACTCACACCAAAAAACGATGTCCTTTTCATCACAGTGGATTAGAATGCTAAAGTCAAAAGTTAACTGGAATAACAAGCAACTTTGGCCTTGGAGAACAAAATGAAGCAGGGCAAAGGCTAACAGAGTAACAGAGTTTTGTCAAGAGAATCTGCTTCTCACAGCAAATACACATTTCAAACAATCCAACAGGTGACTCTACACATGGACATCACCAGATAGTCAACACCAAAATCAGATTGATTATATTCTTTGCAGCCAAAGATGGAGAAGCTTTATCCAATCAGTAAAAAACAAGACTTGGAGCTGATTGTGGCTCAGATCATGAACTTCATATTGCAAAATTTAGGCTTAAATTGAAGAAAGTAGGGGAAACCATTATTTATTTATTTATTTATTGAATTTATATGCTGCCAAAATCCCAAGACTCTTGGCGGCTAACAACAGTAAAAAAAACCCAATATATTAAAAACAATTAAAATAGAAATTAAATAAATAAATAAACCATTTAGGTATGACCTCAGTGATATCCTTCAGGAATATACAATAGAGGTGAGGAATTGATTTAAGGGATTATATCTGGTAGACAGAGTGCCTGAAGGACTGTGATCAGAGTGCATAACATTGTACAAGAGGTAGCTATTAAAACCATCCTAAAGAGAAATAAATGCAAGAAAGCAAATTGGCTATCTGATGAGGCTTTGCAAATAGCTGAGGAAAGAAGGAAAGCCAAAGGCAAGAGAGAAAGGGAAAGATATAGCCAGCTGAATGCAGATTTCCAGAGAATAGCAAGGAGAAATAAGAAGGCTTTCTTAAACGAACGATGCAAAGAAATAGAGGGAAACAATTGATTGGGAAAGACTATCAAGAGAATGATTCATGTAAAACTGGGCATGATAAAGGACAAAAATGGTAGGAACCTAAGAGAAGCAGAAGAAATTAAGAAGAGGTGGCAAGAATACACAGAAGACATATACAAGAAAGAACTAAATGTTCCTGATAACCAGAATGGTGTGATTGCTGACCGAGAGCCAGATATCCTGAAGTGTGAAGTCAAGTGGACCTTAGAAAACATTACTAACATTTGGAGGTGATGGTATTCTAGTGGACCTTATAAAACATTACTAACATTGTGGAGGTGATGGTATTCTAGCTAAATTATTTAAATCCTAAACGTTAATGCTGTTAAAGTGCTCTACTCAATATCCCAGCAAATTTGGAAAACTCAACAGTGGCTGCAGGATTGGAAAATATCACTTTACGTTCCAATCCCAAAGAAGGGCAGTGCCAAAGAATGTTCAAACTGCCATACAATTGTGCTCATTTCACACTCTAGCAAGGTTATGGTCAAAATACTACAAGCTAGGCTTCAGCAGTATGTAAACTGAGAACTACCGGAAGTACAAGTTGGGTTTTGAAGAGGTAGAGGAACTAGCGCTCAAATTGGCAACATACACTGGATCATGGAGAAAGCAAGGGAGTTCCAGAAAAGCATCTACATCTGCTTCATTGACCATGCTAAAGCTTTTGATTGTGTGGATCACAACAAACCGTGGCAAATCCTTAAATAGATGGGAGTACCAGACCACCATACTTGTCTCCTGAGAAACCTATAAGCTAGTCAAGAAGCAACAGTTAGAACCAGACATGGAACAATGGATTGGCTCAAAAATGGGAAAGGAGTACGGCAAGGCTGTATATTGTCACCCTGCTTGTTTTACTTATATGCAAAGTACATCATGTGAAATGCTGGAGAAGATGAATCACAAGTTGCAATTAAGATGCCAGGAGAAATATCAACAGTCTCAGATATTCAGACAATTCCACTCTAATGGCAGAAAATGAAGAGGAGCTAAAGAGCTTCTTGATGAGAGTGAAAGAGGAAAGTGCCAAAGCTGGCTTGAATCTCAACATTAAAAAAAACTAAGATCATGGCAACCAATTCCATCACTTCCTGGCAAGTAGAAGGGGAAGAAATGGAAGCAGTGGCAGATTTCACCTTCTTAGGCTCCAAGATCACT
>JANHZU010007084.1:61133-74127 GCA_032468055.1 Acrochordus granulatus
TTTCGCTATACGAGAATTTCGCGCTAAGAGCGTTCTTCCGGAACGGATTAATCTCGTCTTGTGAGGCACCACTGTATTTTTAACTGATCTTCTATTATCCAGCAGTATAATCCTTTCAGAGGCTGAATAAATCTTTCATATGATTATGGTATTTGGAAATTTCTGAAGCAAGGTTTTTTTTGGTTCCTACATAGTTTTATGTTTGGAACTGATGTGAATATTTAAACTGTGGACAGGTAATTACAGGTAATTTTTGATTTACAATCATTTATTCAGTGCCCATCAATATAAAAACATTTATTCTTACAATTTGATTTTATCCATATATATTCAAATATTGAGCAGAATATTCTCACATATTGAAGAAAAACAATATTAAGACTCTAGCTGGATTGCATTGATTATATCCCAATATTTGGAATTTATCAAGAAATGAGGAATTGTGATTTTTTTTCAGGCACTGGAAGTGACTAAAATAATTAAACACTAGAAAGAGAAATCTACATATTTACAACTATACATTGTTGATAGATGGGTTGTTTATAAGAATATACACTTGTTAAAATGACCTAGGGAACAAAGGAAGAATGCTTTTGAATATAGCTTAAATTTGATAAGATAGTAAAACTTCAAAATTAAAAAGATTGTATATTATGGGAAAAAATACATCTTTAGATTCTGGAATGCAAATTCAATTCAAATTGCAGATCTATAATTAGGAAATCTGTATTATCTGATGTGAATCTTGCTCAACTTTCCTCTAAGTGACAATAAAAATTTTCATGAAGCTGAACGCTGTGCCTATAAAATAATTCCAAACAGAATTTGGGCAACAGCTTAAAAACAGTTTTTTAATATTTTTATTACTCTTGGTATTATGTTTTTGGGGTTATTATTGCATTGTAGGGGGTATTTTTTAAAACTTTGTAAACTGCCTAGAGTCAGTGGCTATGTAAATTTAACAAATAAACAAATGATAGAGTTTTGATATGATGCACAAACACATTTTTTTTTACTTTACAGTTCTTCTTTGTCTTTGAGTTTATGGGATCATTTGTAAACGCTGGTTTCTGAGAAGCTTGCTAGTATACTGGAAAGATCAGTGGGAAATATTGCTCCTGGATACTGCTATTACACTCAGTACTAAAAATGAAAGTCCATTACAAACTTTTCTAAATGCTCTTATTTTTACATCACAACCATCAGTTTTTAAAATTGTACAAATTATGACTTCCATGGCAAACTTTAAATAATATCCATCTCTAAACAATATTACATATACTGTTCAGCATCACTGCTTATTAATTATTAACAACACATAATTATAGTTTGTAATAATGTAAATAACATCTGTCACTTTTCTATTAAGAACTGCAAACATAATTTCTAATACTGGAATTTTGTGCAAGAAGCAGGTACATTTTGATACTACCAAGTATAAATGATACATCCAAAGTTAATCCAGCATTTGGTTTGAAATTAAACTCCTTTAAAAAAGAAACAACTATAGAAAAGTATCTTAACACTTAGCTTAGATTTTTGAAGATGAACAATTGGCTCCCAAATTCCTGTTTTTTTAATCTTTTGTATCAACCTACTATAACTATGTCAGTATCATTTCACAACTGTTTTCTTATTAAACACAGACCGAGAGAATCCATCCTTCCTTAACAGCAAGCCACACCGACAGGAGATAGAACTACAAGAATTGCAAAAAGGGGAATTTATACAGGCTTTTCACAGTATGATGTTTGATCTTGAGAATGGAATAGGATCAGACTTCTCAACCAAATTTTCTTCCAAGTACAGTATTGCTATTGCCATCAATAAAAAAATGCACAATTGCACTAGTTTTTCCTTCCTGAATAATTTTCTGTGGTTAAACTAAAAGGCACAAGGAATAGAAATACATAGGAACATTACAAATTAATGTTAGTGGTATAATTAAAAAGTTAATTCTATGTATGCATGTATCCATGCATGTCATATATGTATGTGACTATGCCAAAAAAATGAAAGAAATAATACTTTGTATGCTATTTTCAGCTCTTTGAAAAGATGAGATATAACATTAATAAATTAAACCATGTGGTAATGCTCCTAGAATAAGTCTGACTAAAAGTCACATCTAGAACTGCAAATGAACAATGATATTAGATTTTCTATGACAAAAGATTGAGGAGAACCCTGATTAAATTTGATTAAAACAGCAAATGAGCCCCCCCCAAAGAAATTAGCAACCTGTGCTATCTGTCTAAATAGGTCTGGCTTCCCAAAGGTTATGTTACATTTATTTTTTATTAAACCAAAACTAAACAAACCACACTGCCTCTCAACACTGGGCACAACCCCAATTATGTCTCCTAAAAGGCAAATTCAAGGCCACCTGACAGTATACAAGTAAGCTACTTGCTTATGATTAGTCTGACAAGAAAATGAATAAGAGAAAAGGCTTTCATTTTTACAGAACTCATATTTGGATTCGGATTTATTTCCATTTTGAAGCCCAAGTGTTCCAAATCTACCAAGTTAACGGCTGCCCCACCCACCATCAGTATGAAATCTCTGAAGAGGGTAGTTTAAAGAGCAGACATAATACCATAATAGTTTTCAAAAGTCATCCACTAAATACTTTTTCTAAAATTTCTAAATACTTTGCTTTCTTTCCTTCTGAGCGTTACGTCTTTTTGTCCTGAAGAAAACACCCATTATTTTCCATTATCTGAAGAAAGCACTGTGCTTCTTGACACTTTTTAAAACTTCGTAAAAGCAACTACAGTCGTTTTTCAATGGCCAAGCTTCTCCCGCTCGCCGCGGCGCGTCCCTGTTTCCATGCAGGAGTTTTGCTTTTTCCGGATACATCTGTTCACAGGTTGTACCACCTTAGCAGACAACACATCTCAAACAATCCTATCCTAAACGTTCTTCCCCAGAAATTCACCCCACTTCATCACGGCGCTCAGCGGAGCTAAAGCTCCAGAGAAGCGCAGTGTTCAGAGGCCACTGCATCCAGCACCCAATTCTAGATGCGTCAGCTGTAAATTGAACAAGTTCAATTAAACTTTCTCAACTGAACGCAGACATGTACATCCCATTCCCAATAAGAAGCAAACTTTAAAGAAAGATAACAGCCAGCAAAGGAAACGTCAAACTCCCTCACATAGAGATGCACATCTACCCGCAACCCACCGCTTCCGGCCCTCAAACAAGCTTAACCGGACACTGGGGGCATTCTCTCCAACCTTCTTACCTGAAGGCAACCCACCAAAACTTTTCACGGAGTTGCGGTGCAGGGCACATATACCCATAAGGCGTAAGCGCGCGGCACAAGCCGCCGGTCCTCTCGGTTGCTTTCCGTCCCCGACCTAGACGCGATCGGCCAGCGGTGCGCGGTGCTCCGCGCACATAAGAGCCAGCTGATGGCCTGCACGCCCCGCGCCCGGCAGCGTCATTCTGAGAAAATAGGCGGGTCTTTTCCAATCTGTGCTTTTGCAAAAACGAAACTAAGCCAAGTTCCTTCTTTCAGCTGGATGTCTTTTCCTTGCTTCATGAAGGAAGGTAAGAAGAAACAGAGAAGTTATCCTTGATATCTGTCCATCCTAAATGTTTTTTTTCCTTTGGTGGATTGGATGTATAACCTTCCATTTATATAGGCAATGTTTCCATGTCAGACTGAAACACACATAGACAACCATACTTCAGCCTATTCTATTGGGACAATCAAGAAATTTATTTGAAGTTGAGTGGGGTGGTAGAAATCTGGCAAATTTTAATAAGCTTGATAAGGATGTTGTGTGGAGAGAGCCAGTGAATTAGATCCGAGCCACAGTTAGGCATTAGAATGTTATTGTGCAAAAATAACAGTAACTTGAATAAATTTTATATAACTTCATTGATGGCTGAGTGAAATTATAGGTACATTATATACCACTGCTATACAGTATCTGTTAATTTACTTCAATAGGCATGCACAGCATTAGGTAGTATCAGGGGTACAGATGCTCTAGAGTTATAGGGGACTGTGCTCATATTTCTTAGCTGAAGAATCAGTGTCATTTTAAGATGACTCTCTGATCATGTGGCTGGTATGCCTATACACCAAGTCATGTATGGCCCTGATCTGCGGGCAAGGTCAGTTACCCTTTTCAAGCTTTGTATGGAATGTTACCAGACAATCCCAGAGATGACAGTAGGCCAGTCAATTTTTGCAAGAGCAAAACCAAGCAAACTTACAAACAGACTGCAGATGTCCATCAGCAATAGGGATGCTAAGCTTCTGGACTCTACCAGGCAAGAAATTATATTCATGTTTTGTGGGTCCATTCAAGATAATCCAACAAATCAACCCAGTAGCATACCACTTTCACTTGCCTCTATCTATGTTACATTGCTCCTCTTGTTGAAAGAAGTCCCCTTCCACAGCAACTTGTGCTCTTCTCATCTGCCTCCCCCTCTAGTCAATGTGGAAGGAAGAAAAATTTGAGGTGGAAGAAATCCTAGATTTTAGGAGATGGGGAAGAGGCATCCAATATTTTACCCATTGAAAGGGCTATCTAGAGTCTGACCACTCACAGAAAAATACCAGGCCTGTCCATGTACCACACTTGGTATGTTTCCAGCAGCATTTTCCCCACAAGCCCCAGCTGTGCACCTACCAGTCTCAGCTGTGCCTCCTCCTGAACAACCCATTGCTGAACAGGCTGAATAATCTCCTAGTTCCCCCAATGCAGGGCCAGCACGTACAGAGTATGAGCAGCCTTCCATAATAGGTTTAGCGGAGCAGAGGGAGAAAAGTAAACAGATACTTAATCCTACAGTTTTTTCACAGCCAGAGCCATCTGTGGACCAACTGTTCTTCCAGGCACAGCAGAAAAGGCAAGAGATGTGGGACTCCAAGCAGCCTTCCACTTCTGGTCTTGCTGGACTGAGAGGGAGGGGGAGCAAGAAATTAATTCTATACTTCCTTTACATCTTAATCCATTTGATGAGCTGATGAAGGCTTTCAATAAGGGGGAGGGACATTCCTTTCTTTCAGAAGATTCCCTTCTCTTCCCACTTTCATTGAGGCTTCCAATTCAGAAGAAACCATGGAGGCTGAGGACGTCACAGCTGACTCCTATATTTATTTATTAAATTTATATGCCGCCGATATCTGAAGACTCTCGGCGGCTATGGAAGATGGAGCTTATGATAGAGAGTGGGGTGATGTGATGGAAACCAGGACTGAACCATATATGAAGGGGGGATCCATCTTGAGTCATAATGCATGATCAAGCAAAGGAGGGGTAAGCACTGGGAAGACTGTTAAATATAACCCAAAGTCAGGAGCTTTGGTGCCCAGAAGGAAAAATTCTTGTAATCACAAAGAACCACTGAAGCAATAGATTAAAATTATTTTCTTTCCTCTCAGTTCCTTACATCCCAAGAAAGATAAATTAATGTTGGGGTGAAAGGAAATGAATCAAATGAAAGTAATTCTAATCTACAATTTTAATGGCTGCATATATTTACAAAAATTTCTCCTATTGGACGCCAAAGCTCCTGATGTTGGATTATATCTAACATATATAATGTTAGTCAGTCCTCCCACAGGCTGCCTCTCCTTCACTTGATCATGAGTAATGGTGAAAGGCTCATCTCTCCCTTTACCCATAATTCAGCCCTGGTTTCTCCCACAGCTATAGTGTATGGCACACCAAAAGAATCAACCAGACACAGGGACAGTTTTTACTCTTGTGTCACGAATCAGTTGAATACCTGAGTCAAGCTATGTGAAACAGGACACAAAATGCAAAGAATTCTAAATTAACTCAGAAGTGCTATCTAAGGTGTATATATACTTATCAATAGAGTGTGGTTCTTGTTTTATACTTTATTCTTTTTTTACTAGTTGCACACTTTGGATGCATACTTTACTGTTGAATACATAATTTCATTTATCTGTTTATGTTATTGTTGTATGTATTGCTGTCTTGCAAGTATATTGAGAGCTGCTGTACCAGAATCAAATTCTTTGTGTATCTAGTCAAGCTTGGCCAATAAAGTATCTGAATTTGTTTTTTTCTTCATCCCAAGATTAGGCTTTTCTAGTAGTCTCCCATCCATGTATTAATTGTGCTTGATCCTGTTTAGCTTTTAAGATCTATCAAGATCAGCTAGGGCCTTTCCACCAATTAGGATAAAGAGATAGATAAGCAGTCCCAAATTTAATTTGTGGGCAGTAGGTTTTTAGTCAAACTTACAGTGACATTTGTGATGGCAGAACAAAAAGAATGGGACTTTTATAGCCTTGGATATGTGCTGCAAAAGTATAATTGGTGCCAAACCTAGATAAGTTGAATGAAGTGCAGCATGGTGACCATAGTTCAAGTATCTGATATATTTGATGGTTTTAAAGGTTTCCTCTCCCAGTTATGGCTGACTCTAGGGGGTGATGCTCATCTCCAATTTATGCTGAGGGAGCCAGAGTTTGTCTAAAGTTGTTTCCATAGTCATATGACTGGCATGACTATATGCCAAGGTGCATGGAATGCTATTACCGTTCCCATCTATTTGCCTACTTGCATTTTTACATGCTTTTGAACTGCTAGGTTGGCAGGAGCTGGAGGAAGTAAGAGAAGCTCACCCTGTTATGCAGTGGTGCTTGGGTCTCAAACTGCTGAGCTGCCAATCTTCTGGCCAACAAGCTCAGTGTCTTAATTGCTCAGGTCCATATCCCCCCATTCTATGGTTTTACACATTATAATAAATGAAAACCCAAGAATGTTTATAATTGTAGGGATGAACAATATTTCAGGGGTCAGGGGTCACATTTCATCCTTTCAAAGGACCACAAAATTCTATTTGGTAACACTGTGCTGACACTGAAAAAGTCAGTTTTAGTTATTTTCAACTTTGTTTTGTTTTATAAAGCTAGATCTTATGTTTAGTTGTACTAGGATCTGCTTATCATCTTCTAAGCTCATCAGAAGTTTAGAAAAGCAACAAAAATGCCCACAACAAGGACAGAGAGATAAAACTGTAAGAAGTTTCATCTATCACCTAGGAATGGGCTGTATTTTCACTCTTATCATTCAATTGTAAAAGAAAGAACAGCTGAGATGAAGCAGCAATGAGATGAAGCAATGAGATGAAGCTGAGATGAAGCAGCACAGCTCAAGTGGAAAAAAAATGTCAGGTGTGAATGACCAGGCCCAGACAGTGAGATTCAAGCTAACATATTTATTAAGTCTTGCATATTTACAAGAGTCTGTCCAACTGGCAGTTGAACATCTTCAGCTGTAAGATAAAGTCCAGTGGCTCTCAGGAGGGGCTGGGTCTATTACATTTGAGGCTATGTAGAGACTTAAGACTGATTCCATGCTTAACACCTTTCCCTGGCTCAGCCCTTCTTTCTCCCACAAAAAATAACATCAATACAGTATGCTTTTTCTGACTTAAGGCATAAAAACTCTTAAGAATAGTGTTGCTCCTTTTCCTTTACTATTGCTATAGTTTATAATTAAAACTTCCCAAATAGGATTACAAGAGTTAATATGAACAAATACATTAAAGCCATTATTTACAAATAATGTTTATCTGTTTATTTTAATCACCTTTATCTTGTCAATAAAAAAGCCTCCCAGGGCTGCTATACAAAAGGAAAACAGGTAATTCCTTCCTCCAGCTCTATAACACATAGTAACACAAAGTAAAATAATAATAGAGCTGGGGGGAAAAGAAATAAAAAACCAATAGCTGGTACCAAATTTAAAAAGGAAATACAAATTAAAATTATTAAGAGCTCAAGAATTCAAAATATTTATAACATTTTTATAAAATGGAAATGCTTTGCTCATTAATTTTTATCTTACATTTCAACATTATTCAGGAGGCAAAAAGAACAATGGTGAATCCTCAGTTGCTTCAGTCACAATTATATTAAATCAAACCAGATCAGGAGAATTTCTTTCAAGTTTATTTACTGTTCAAGATTTATAATTAAAAATACATCAAATACAGAAAATAAAACACATTTTTATAAAAAGTATAAGAAGGCCTGAAACAATTAAAAATACGAAGAAGGCATTAAATGTTTTCTGTAACTACAGTAAAGGTAAAGGTTTCCCCTGCCAGTCATGTCCAACTCTTGGGGGCTGTGCTCATCTCCATTTCAGCCAAAGAGCCAGCATTATCCAAAGACATTTCCATGGTCATGTGGATGGCATAAGTATATGCCAAGGTGCACAAAACACTGTTACCTTCTCACTGAATTGACTGTACCTATTTATCGACTTGTATTTTTACATGCTTTCAACCTGCTAGGTTGGCAGGAACTGGAGCAAGTAACAGTAGCTCCTCCCTTTATGTGGTGGACTTGGATCTCAAACTGACGATCTGTTGACCTTTCAGCTGACAAGCCCAGCATTTTAATGACACAGCCACCACATTCCTTTCTATAACTATAGCTGTTGATAATAATTTTTTACCTTTTTGGAGGTACTTGAAAATTGGTCATGAAGAAAGAGAACAATCATTTTTGGTCTCAAAGGGAAGCAAGTTAATAATAATAGGTAATATCGAAAGAGAAATCTTTCAAGGAGACTCACTTTCACCATTGCTATTTGTCATTGCATTGATTCCTCTGTCAGCCATATTGAACAAGTCAGGTCATGGCTATCAAACATCAAAAACATCTGCCAAGCTCTCCCATCTCCTTTACATGGAAGAGCTAAAGTTGTATGGAAAAACATCATCTGAAATAGAATTGCTGCTCAATATTGTCTGTACTTACAGCCAGGACATCGCAATGAAGTTTGGACTGGATAAATGTGCCATCCTTACCATCAAAAGAGAAAAATGGTGAAAACCAAAGGAATCAAGATGCCCTATTGAAATAACATCAAGAGTCTGGATGAAGATGATAGCTACAAAAACCTGGGCAACATTCAAGCTGATAATATCAAGCACACTGATGACAAGAAGGTCAGAAGTGCATACATCACACGAGTGAAGATGATCTTCAGGTCCAAATTCAGTGGAGGAAATACTATCAAGGTTGTTAATACCTGGGCAATTCCAGTGATGAGATACACAGCTCGAATAGTGGACTGGACACAAGCAGAACTAAAGGCCCTGGAAAGGAAGACCAGAAAAACAAAGATAATGAATCATATTTTCATCCACACAGTGATGTTGACAGACTCTACCTACCAAGGAAAATAGATGGGCATGGAATGTTGTTAATTTACATACGTCTATGCAATAAAACTAGTATACCAGGAATGTTTACTGAGTACTGGAGAGACTAAATTGGCATATAAGAAAGTCCAAATGAAGAACAGAAAAAAGACATGGCAAGGCACAGCATTACATGGTCAGTATATTAAAAAAAATTGAAGCCAAAGCAGATAATAACAAGATCTGGCAATGGCTAAGAACAGGAAAACTGAAGAAACAGTCAGAGGTGCTAATTCTGTTTGCACAAGACCAAGTGTTAAGAACTAATGCATACAAGGCTAAAACTGAGAAGACAACAGCAAACAGCAAATGCCATCTCTGCAAAGAAGCTGAAGAAACAGTGGACTACCTGGTTAGCTGCTGCAAGAAGATTGCACAGACTGACTACAAACAGTAGCATGATAAAGTAGCAACAATGATGCACTGGAAGATCTGCAAGAAATACCATTTGCCTGATGGGATCATAAAATAGATAAAGTAATAAAAGTGAAGAAGCTAAATTACTCTGGGACTTCAAAAATCAAACAGACACCTGCCAAATTTAACAATTGTTGATAAGAAAGACAAAAAAGTCTTTACAGTAGATGAAGCAATATCTGGAGATAGCAGAATAGAAGAGAAAGAACTGGAGAAAATCACAAAATACAAAGACCTGCAAATAGAAATATAATGACTATGGCAAAAGAAAGCAATAGGGGCCCTGGGGGCAATCCCAAAACAACTGGAGCACCACTTGAACACCATTGCATTGACAAATTCACCATCAGTCAATTGCAAAACGTAGCATTACTCAGAACAGTTTAGATCTTGCAATAATATCTTTAACAACATCAAAGAACAGCATCTGCCTCTCCCAGATCCTTGGAAGGACTGTATAAGTGGACAAAAGTACCAATTCCAGTCTAAACATCTGGCTGACTGAATAAAGATAATAGAATATTTGTACGTCATTGTGTATAAAGTTTCAGCATTTTGTCTAAAATCAAGCAATCAGGAAGGTGCCATTTGCTTCAGCCAGTTTGCCATCATATGTCTGTTTTTAGAAATATAAGATACTGTAATCTGAAACTTATGTCTGAAATATAAATGTTAGTTTTGTTACTGATACATAATATATGGTTAATATGCATTCAAACTTAATCATAAGGCTAAGATTGGTCCCTTATAACAATTTGGTTCAGCACCTTGTGTACAAATCTTGTTCTAGAGCTATATGAGGAATACAACAGCTGAGCTGTGAGGCATAGTAATTTATTGGTTTTATAAAATAAACAGCTTAATTGCTAGTTCAGCACAAGACTTTACAGAGGGTTACAAGGGCATTGTGACTTCAGCAAAACACAGATAACAGAGTCTCTGAATTTAAATTAAAACCACTGTAGAAATTGAAGCCTAATTTTATGTCAATAGATCTACCTCTGAAATAAAACTAATGATGCATAAATTTTTGTAGTGGTTTATTTTCTTACTGAAAACAACTGCATGTTTTTTGTTTGTATTTGTACTCTCTGCAGGATTTTTTCCCACTGCTTTTCACCTTTTTGCTGTCCTTTGTGAATACTTACCTGCTCCCATGTCCAATTGTAGGTTAGGCTCCAATAACCAATAGTCTTTATGAAGTCAGAAGTTGAAGTTTCCACCTCATGGGGTGGAAGTTCAGCTTCTGACTTCATGCAGTTTTTTGACTGATTTCTGCCTGGAAACAGAACCATAAGTGCTGGTTAGTTCTATTTCTGCTTTATATTGTGTGTTAATCATTATTACTTGTTTCAGAAGTTAGGGACAATCATTTCTACATAAAATTCCATTGAAAAAGATTGGTTTGTGAATATTTTTGGGGATGTGGAACGGATCGTCTGACTTTCCATTATTCCTATGGGAAATCTCATTTCAGTTTAAGAGCATTTCAGACTAAGAGCAATTTTCTGGAACGGATCAGTCTCACAATCCAAGGTTCCACTAGCTTGAAACATAGGTGTATAAATCTTTTTGTCTTTTAATGCATGTTAATTTAGATCCATTATGTTCAACGCTGCCTTCCTCCATGTCAGTACAAATCAATCAATCATTTTATTTCATTTATTATTACATTTATGTACAGCCTGTCTCACTGTTTGTGGTGATTCTAGATGACTAAAGGCACATTAATCATATTTTCTCTCCAAGTTCCTGCTGATTTACAATTCTGTAATTTTCTTGATGATAATAATGTAATTGACCATTGCAGCTTTGTGGGATGCTTTCTCAACTTTTTAGCCTAGTGTAGTGGTCTCCTGCTTGGATTGACCAGGTGATGTGATTTGTACATGACAGCTTATTAGTCTTACTGTACTTCAAACATGATTTTATTTTAAAAAGCATATTTCATAGATTTTAAGGAAATATTCAAATTGACAGGATGAGCATAGTTCAAATTCCATCACAATAACAAAGCTCATTAAGTTATATTGTACCATCATTATTCCTTTGGCTACTCTACAAACAGGTTTGTGTATGGTTAGAATTAAAATAAGGAAAGGTTTTGATTATGAGTTGAGAGTTTTGAAGGAAAAGCACTGCATCAATGTATCACTGTATCATCAACATTCATAATTTACATTGATTTGAAATTCGGCCTAATTGGAACAAATGGCACTCTTCACTTTTAAATTCAAAATTTTCTCAGATGAAACTGTAATATCCCCCAACATATTTATTGCCTCAGAAATTATATAAACAAATCTCAAAGCAGAATTTTCTCAAAACAAAATCAAGCATGTTGTTTCTTTCCAATGGTCGTCTTGGCATCTTATCAGTGTTTTTCTCATCCTTCATGTGTCCAAGGATTGATATGACTATCACTTTTACTCAGCAAACATAAACAAATTGCACAGAATTGAATTTTTCCAGTGCTTTTTTTCTATTTTAGAGTCCATTACCGTTCTAGTGTTTGCTGCATATAGTGGCTTTTGGAATATTTCTCTTGCATTCCTCCAAATTAAAATATATAAAGGATTATTTTGTTACTACAAAATATTATATCCAAATGAATATGGTGGATGTTGGATAATCAAGACCGTACTAGATATTTTACAACAAATTATATTTTCCATGCCAGAAATGGAACAGTTTTAGTATATAAATACTGATAGGAAAATGATTATTAAAAGCCATAGAAAAAAATAAAGATAATATGCTGCTTCATGAAGAAATGTTTTGCTAAGTCTTTGACTCTTGACAGTACATCTAAAAGTATTTTTAAAAAATAGTGAAAAATAAAAAATAGTAAAAAACCAAAGCATTTTGAAATTTAGGAGAAAAGGTAGAAAATGGGCATTCTTCCTAATATCTACCTTTTTAATGGATTATTTTTATTCTGAAATGTATATTTAATACTTATTATAAACCACTTTTGCATTGTATAAAATAAAATACATTGCATAAAAAACAAAGTAAAAATAGTTGTATTGAGCAAAACTTTTCAAGTCTTGAAAGAATGTTAATACCTTTATTGTTTATTTTTTTTTTATTTGATTTATATGCTGCCGAAATCCAGAGACTCTCGGCGGCTAACAAAAAAAGCAATGACTCATTTGTGCCCAAAGGATATTTTATAGTGTAAATATATAAGCATTTGTACTTTGCAATAAATCTGAGTTCAGTGAGGCTCATTTTCAGGTAATTATGCAATTTTACATACAGTGGAGCCTCACAAAACAAGACTAATCCATTCCGGAAGAACGCTCTTAGTGTGAAATGCTCTTAAGGCGAAATGAGGTTTCCCATAGGAAACAAT
>JANHZU010007084.1:106594-119311 GCA_032468055.1 Acrochordus granulatus
AGACTGTGATGCTGGGAAGGATTGAAGGGAAGAGGAGAAGGGGACGGCAGAGGATGAGATGGATAGATAGCATCATCAGTGTGATGGGTGTGAGCTTGGGAAGACTCCGGGAGGCAGTGCAAGACCGGGGGGCCTGGCGTAATGCAGTCAATGGATTCGCGAAGAGTCGGACACGACTGCGCAACTGAACAACAAAAGAAAGACAACACTAGGAAAAGAGGAACTGGGAATAAATGGTTGATTAGGAGAGGATAAGTTACTGGAAATTAAGGGGAAATTAGAGAACAATATGTTAATTACTGCTAGATACTGCTAATGTGAATGAAACAATATTGATCAAACTTAGACAAAATAGATGAGATCATAGGATGACCTATTAGGGGGTTGGCCAAAGGTGGATTCATGGAACAGTGTGTATAAAGCCAGTATTGTTGAAGGTGTGGCCTTTGCACAGGCCTAGTGGGAATGATACCCATGTAGTTTCTTTTGCATAAAGTTTTTGCCAATCTTCACCTTGTTGTGTGTTTTCATTGGGTGCTGCATATTGGGGTGAACCTGTTTTCTGGGATAACAGTGTGATTACAGGGTAGTCCTCATTTACCAACCATAATTGGGATTGACAGATTGCTAAGTGATGTTATCATTAAGTGAACTTCTTGCATCCACAAAGAATTATACAGTTTCTGCCGCAGTCATTATGTATTGTGTAACTCCCTATCACTTCCTGCCAGTTTCCCATTGTCTTTGTTTGTCAGATGATATCTATGGTCACAAATGAGGATCATGTGACCATGAGATGCTGTGAGTTATAAACAAGTGCCAGTTGTAAAGTGCCCAAACTGATCTGTAATCATAAGGGTCCTGCAACAGCTGATGTTTTTCAGTGCCCTTGTAATACTGAATGGTTGCGGAACAAAATATTTGGTGAGGACTTACTTGTATATAGCTAAAGCTTATTTTTAGAAACTCACTAAACAACCCATGCCCCGTTGGTCATTAATTCAGAGATATTTCCTTACCTAAACAGAGAAAGAGAATAATCATACGTGTAGTGGGAATGAGACCAACTTCCAATTTCCTGCCAGGTTTCCCACTGAGTTTTCTTGTGGGAAGCTGCAAGGGCATCAGAAATCTTCCTTTCCTTTCCCCCAATCTTCCTCCTTTCTTGTTTGTTTTCTTCCTCCTCCTTTCCCTCTTCCCACTTTCCCTCCCATCCCACTGCCATTAATTTCTTTCCTTTCTGCCTCCCTCTTTCTAATTCTTGCTGGTTTCCCCATTTACTTTGCTTGTGGAAAGCTTGCAGAGAAAAAGTTGGGGAAGCCCATTTGAAGCACTTTGATTCAAAAATTGTTGCCCTGTGATGTACCATTTTTTCCAGTTAAATGTCATGACAACAAGAGTTTTAGGAATACTAAAAGGAGTACGGGCTGCTGCTGGAATGCAATATATTAAATTTGTAAGATGTCATCTACTATGTGTTTATAATTTTGCTCTTCCATTTCTCAGCCTTAGATAACAGATTTAATTTACATACATATTTGCTATGAAAAAAGATGAACATACTGTCTTTTATTTTTTTTTACTCTAAATGTTTGATTACTAGGATGTGTAGCACTTACATGTTTTAAATGAATCCATGTATACTAAAGCAACTAAATATTACACATATGAAAATTTTCTTCTATTTGTATTTCAGCACTTCTCAAACTACGATGTAAAGTAAAACATTTACCGTTAAATATTTGTATTTTGTATTAATTTATTAACAAGAGTTGATAGGGAAAATGTTCTGCAAAATGTTTATTTTGCATGGATTTTTAAAAAATTTACAGATTATTGCAAAAATGGTAAATAGTAAGAGACTGAACAAATGAACTTCTAGATATCTACCACTGTAAGGTATGTCTCTTTACTGCTGCTGCTGCCTATATTAGTGTAATGATTTTTACATATTGCATTATCAGCTAGAAATCTAAAAAGGCATGTTATTCAATTGTTATTCAATAATGCATATGTTTTAAACAAACTTTACTATGAACCTGAGGTATAGTTAACACTATTCTTACAGATTGAAGAGCCTGGAAAAAGTACAAGAGCATGGAAATGGACAGTGGAACATATACTCTACAAAGCTTTCCGAACATATCTTTTACCTCCTACAAACTTTAGAGAAGATGGAAATGTTTTGCAACTTGCTAATCTACCTGACTTGTATAAAGTTTTTGAACGGTGCTAAATTCAGATATTTAACCTAGGAATCTCTTACTATTTCTTGTCATGTAAACTTTAATCAATCATTGAATTTTACTGTATTTTAATCTTGCATAAAAGTGACTATTGTATGAATCATAAAATTGATCCATTATTATTTAATTTTTCACAATATCCACATTTTGTAGTAAGAAACTAAAAATGAAATTCCTAGATTTCTGTTTATAACCCCAAAATATAAAAGATACTTAAATTCTCATCCTATTATTAATGAACCATGCAACTCATAAGAGTATCAGCAGAATTCTCTTATTCTATTTGACCCATTTATTTTAGTTCCTCTGCTGGCAGATAGTGTGGAAATAGTGATCACAACATCCTTGAATGTAAAGGATCATTCAAATTTTACAGGAAAACAGTGATAATCAGTAATTTTCCTTTGTTAATATATTGATTATAAGCTTGGTTTATATAGTTTTAAGTTGTTTAATTGTATCCTGCCAAGTTTATTGTTCAAAATAAATAGGTGAAATGTTTTTGGTCTGTGATGTTTTGAATTATATGGGAGAACAAGACTTATTAGAACGAGCATAATGAAAAGCTCAACAATGAAAATATCAGAGAACATTAAGATAAGATACAGCCAAGGTACATAATTTGTCCATTTAATAGTTTTTTTCTGCCACATTTTTCCTACCCGCATTTCATTCCACACACTTAAGCAGCACACATCAAGTTTTACACTGTACAATAACAAATCTTGCTCACAATTCTTATATTAAGAAAAGGGACATTACTTTTTCAAATTGAAACCTCAAGTGTGCATCACCATGCAATAAAGCAGATTTTATACAGTCATTCTATTTTATATAAATTTAAATATTTTACAAAAGTGTTTTCCATCAAAATGTATAAAGTTTAGCAAACAAGACTCCAATTGTATCTTAAAATAAATGGTATTTGATATTTTGTTCTAATCTCTGAAGTATGCATTGCACTACATTGAAGGCACTTGTGCCATGTGATGTCGAGCACATAATTGATTAGTTTGTGCAGCATACTCTTGAATTCGTGCATCTCTTACCAAGCACCAAGCATTATTAAAGCATTTAAAATTAATTCAGAGAATAAACGTGATTTCACAATTGTGAAAATAGTTTAGATAAAATAAGTCAACTATAGAGCTTTGGACTCCAGCAGATTCTTGAATTAAGCTGCAAATCTCATCACTGGCATAAAGTTATAAGCTTTTTCCATTTGCTCAAGTTAAAAAATATTTGCCATTTAATTATGAAACAAGCTCACAGAACAGCTTTGTGTTCAAAGTTTATGCCAAGAAAAGTCTATTAAAATAAGCTTAGGTATTTCAAGGAGCAGCATATACATTTTAGTTTCCTTTCTACTGTTGAGATAGCAACGCAGTTCGATTTGCCTTCATTTTCTCCAGTCGTTTCACTAAGTGGCTATTGGTCATCTCCATCTCTTCTATCCTGTCCAAGGCTGTTCTTAACTAAAGAAAGAAAGACAAAATAGTTAGGTTGGAAAAACCAATGCAGTATCTAAATACACTATAAAAAGAACAAAATTTTCTGCAGCAGCTTTTTATTGAAGTAAGGTCTACAAGTAATTCAACAAATCTGAAACAATCTTTGTCGACACAAAAGGTTCTAAAGCTCTACTAGATTTAGCAGCGTTAAACAGCTAAACTAAACATACAGTAGATGGCCAGTTTGTGTTGAAAAAAAACTTTTGCAGCATAAAATTGCCATCTACTATATGTTTTCACTTAACACTACTCCATTACATTTTGAGCCAGCTGTAGTTTCCAGAGAGTCATCCATAAAGAGTGAGCTACAATAGTCAAACCTTGAAATTTCCACATTTTGTTACCAATACAAGCTCTACTGCCGGCTCTGGTTAAAAATCTCACTTGCCCTGAAGGCATCTCAGCTGCCCTTGCCAAATCCAGAACAAGTTCCAAGATGCAAACTTAATCCTTAAATCAGTACCAAAGACCAATCCTCAGAATCAGCAACAAATCATGTCCAAAACCAATGATACTTCACCTGAAGATACACAAAGGGTTTTGAGATGTTTAACCCTGATTCATAGGAAAACAGAAATATTTTCTTACCACATTATGAAAATTAAGTCTATGTTATTTTCCCATTCTTTCAAATGTTAATGTAGAACATAAGATAGAGCCTTGTATCTCCCAATTCCCAAAAGTCAAAGCAGTTTCCTAATGCCATTTTCTAATCAGAAAAATTTCAGCAAAATCACCACAAGAGTAAGACACTGTCAACCATATCAGAAGCAGTTGAGAGATTGTAAATAAAACAAATTGCACTTCTATTCATTGAAGGTAAACTGCAACAAACCTTGAACTAAACCCATGGAGGGAAGGATTTAGCTAGTCTATTTCCTCCTTAGGTTCCTAGACTTGCAGTGCTTTCACCTTGACTAAATATTGAGTGATTTTATGTATTATAAAACTATAAACTGATCACAGAGGACTTTGGATAGTAGTAGAGTACCATCTTAGGTTAATAGCTCTAAAGAAATTCTACTGCCCAATTGTCAATAGATGAAGAAAGAAGCCATCCTGTTTTTTCACAATGAAACAGAAGTTAGCTTTTCATAATTTTCGCTTTCTGTTCAAGTGAAGGAGGTCAGCAAGCTTCAGGAAAGCCTACCACTAGGTCAAAAGACATCTCCATTTTCTTTCTGAAGATTTAAAAATAAAACCAGGCTTCTATTATTGATGGATCCCAAGTACAGCTGATAGCAGCTTTTTGGTAGCACTGCCTATTTATCAGTGTCTGGCTTTGGACTAGCTTTGCCTGAGATTAAGATCAAACCAAGAAGAGTGGAAATTCAAGGAAGCCATGAATTCAGGAAGCCGCCTAGCTTGGGAACAAAAGCTCTGCAACTTTTGAAAAGGCAAAAATTCCCCAAACAACTTCCTTCTAATATTCTTTGGTGGAGCCTCCTTAAGACACCCTATTGAGGTTGGGAATGTTTTCGTACCAAAATTGAAAAAACTTTATTATTGAATTTGCTACGATTCAATTCAGTAATTTTAGAGCTATGAAAATAATAATATAGGATAGACTATTTCTGCTTACAATTTACCAATATGGTAAAGGTGTTACTGGAAACCTTGCTTTTGGAAAAAGAACAAAGAAATTGTAGAGATTGTGATATCTCAGGTGTTCCACTCTAGGTAACATATCTCTGGTTATCTGGCATACGTAACTTATCAGAAAAATAGAAGAGTAAGGTGGCAGTAGAACTACACACTGAACTTTTTTTTATTTGGAGATACAGTGGAATCTCGGATTGTGAGCATCTCAGTGCGTGAGATTTTCACAAGACAAGCAAATTTTTTTAATAAACTATTTTGTTTGACGAGCGGCGACTCACAAGACAATTGATGATTGATGAACTCATGTGGGAAATCTCATAACGGAGCCAATGGTTCTCTCTCACTGCATAACAAGAGTAAATTAAGTGAAAGGCATTCAAGTGAAGGAACCCCCGAGATTCAGGCTCCGAATACTCCTTCCAGGCAATCCCCTCCCCCTCCTCTCCTCCCTCTCGTCTCCTTCATGCCAGCCGGGACTGTCCTCAAAGTGCGTGCATACACGCACAAAAACATATGCATGCAAAAGCACACACCCATCCTTGTCGCCCGGCACCATTCAGCCCGTCCTCTGCTGTCTGTCTCTTCTCCCCTCAGCATGGAGGCAGGTTAAGACAAGAAACATTTCCAAACCACCCAGGAAAGATGTTGCTGAGGGAAAAGGGAAAAGGCCCTTTTGCCTCGTGCGGCAGCGGATCCTCCGAGCCAGCAGGGGGCACCAGACAGCAGCCGGCCTAGCAGCAGCCAAGGCCAGAATTTGCCTCGAAGCAGATCCATAAGTGCTGGTTAGTTTGTTCTATTTCTGCTTTATATTGTGTGTTAATCATTGTTGTTTCAGATGTTAGGGACAATCATTTCTATATAAAATTCTGGTAAAAATTATTTTTTTGTGAATATTTTGGGGGGCGTGGAATGGATTGTCTGACTTTCCATTGTTTCCTATGGGAAATCTCGTTTCAGTTTAAGAGCATTTCGGACTAAGAGCGTTCTTCCAAAACAGATCAGTCTCGTCTTGCAAGGTTCCACTATAATAATGGACAGTGGATTTCGCAGTTATCAAGGGACAGTACAATGGAAGAGAAAGAACTGGAAAAAATCACAAACTACAAATACTTGCAAGTAGAATTAGAATAACTACGGCAAAAGAAAGCAAAGACAATACTAATAGTCATAGGTATCTTTAGTGGAATCCCAAAACATCTGAAGCACTACTTGAATACTAGTGGCATTGAAAAAAATCATCAGTCTATTTCAAACAGCAGCTTTATTTGAAATAGCTTATATTCTGTAATAATACCTTTAGCACATCTGCTATCCCAGGTTGTTGGGAAGGATTTGATAAGTGGATAAAAATGGCAAATCCAGTCTAAATATCTTGTTGACTGTGTGATGATGATCCATGATAATAAAAAATTCCATTCTGGTGTGGCAATTCTCATTTTGATAAGAGAATAAATTATAATTATTGTCAGAAAAAAGTAATTGAAGGTAGAGAACAGGAAGGGAAGAAGGAAATTTTGTCTTTTGCTAATACTGAACCTTGTCAGTGATTATACAGTAAGGAATCAATCTAAATCTTCTTGGCAAAAGCAAGTACAGAACTAGGCTCTGTATAGAGAAAACAGAGTAAGGGAAACTGAATTTAACAGTTTACTTTCAATATATATATATATATATATATAAAAATATATATATAAATATATATAGCTCAGTAGCAAATCCCTGTTCAGAATTCATGTGATCTTTTCAACACACAATCTGACACCACAAAAATAATAGACCTATATATGGACTATTTGGACCTAAGAAAAAATGATGAAATTGACTGTTTTATTCTTGTCATTTAATTCTTCTATCATCCAGATTTGTAAGCGGTAAACTCATGTCTAGGACATCATAACCAGATGATGTCAACATCATATTTATGATATAAATAATTTGTTCATAAATAGAAAATGGTGTACAAATATTGAATAAATGCAGTAATTTAAATTCTAAAAGCATCTTAGTACATCTATACATATGCAGATTTATATAGCATAAGAACAAAATCTACATATGTGCAATTTTTATAGTATAAGAAGAAAAAAAATGGGTGCAAAGTCAACAGAGAAGGTATTTCCAAGAATCACTTGGTAAGCAGCACTTGATATTTTTGTATATGCACCAAAATGTACAAATTATGATATTTCATTGCAGGTATTTTATTACTGGTATTTCTATGTTTGTTTATTTTATTTATTTATTAAATTTATGTTGCTCTACTCCAAAATGGTTCCAAGCAATGTACTACAGAAATAGAGATTAAAACAATGAAAAATAATTAAATATGTTAGAATAAATTGGCAAAAGTAGATCTTGAAAGAAAACCTAATTTTTACAGTCTTATAGTTTAAGAAACTACTTTTAATGAAGTAGTACCTCAATTCTAATGAAGAATATTGGGTTCAATTCATGATTTAAATATAATGTTGGTCCTGATTACATTTTAAATAAATAAAAGTACTGATATTCTCATATACCTGTAGTCATACAAGATATGGTAACATTTTTAAAAAAATCTGGATATTTAGAAAACATGACAGAACAATAAGCTAGATATTTAGAAAATATGAGAAGACAATAAGCTTTATAATACCCAAACTCTGACAATTAATGAGAAGCACATAAAATAGACTATACCATAAAAATCCAAAGGGACTAAACACTGAACATCTTAAAGGATGAGATAAAAATACCTGAATTCAAACAAAAAAAGCAATTTACTAATAAAAACTATGCTATTGAAATAGATGATTTTGTTCTTTTATAGTGAAATTAGTCAGCTGTATTATTTTGCCTAATTATATTTGATAGTCATTGGACTAATCAATAAACAATAAACTAAAACACCCAACTTTGATACAACATACTATATTTCTACAGTCCTTTTCATTATTTATCTAATTAAATAATTGGGATGTAAATGACAACATTGCATCAAATTTGGAATATGAGAGTACTTTACTTCTCCATCTATCTTTCACAGTGGGACAGAATCCTAGGGAATTCTTGTTTCATGGCTAGACAGCCAGGAATAAAATACTTTTTTTCCCTGTATACTGCACTTGTTAGCTAAACCTTAGAAACTGGTGTCAGAAAAATATATGATCCACAAAAGACTTTCATTATCAAAAACCAAAAAAAGCTTCATATCAGATATAGAAGATCTACAGACAGGCTTCGACATTCCACTGTAATGGAGACTTCCCATTACTGTTGTATGTCATAACAAATATAAAATGGGTTAGTCATGTGACCAGCCTGATTTTATAACCTTTTCTGTGGCAGTTGTTAAGCAAACTAATGGTTCACTATGAGCATGGCTTTGCAGAAAACTGAAAGTGCCAAGTTTTGGCAAAGTCATTGTAAAACTTAGTCATGTGACCATGCAAAGCTGCAAATTATGACAAATGCAGTCATGCTGCCAACCACCCAAAGTTTGGTCATTTGACTGCAGAGAGTGTCCAACTGTTGGAATCTGAATCCAAATCATAAGACCTTTTTCAGATTGATTATAACTTTGAATGATTCTCTAAGTGATTGGTCAAAAATCAAAAAGTACCTGTGAAATACCATTAGCAATGATTCATTTGCAGGGTTAGTGGGATTATCCATTAGATATAATTTCTTTTTGTATTTTCTTCTTCACCCCCCTTTTCTTTCACCTTTTCAATTTTCAGGAGATAAAGAACTCACTGGCAGGTCCTCATTATAAGTCCTGATAACCATATTTTTAAAAAAATTTGGTTTTTCATGTTTTAATTTTCAATGTATTCTATTATTTTCAAGAGTTGACCATTAGGGTTTTATGTAAGTACTTCCAATAGACTTCAGTATGATTTCTTTTGTTAGAAAAAACTTTCCCCTTTTTATTCTTCATTTTATTATATTTTAAGTTTTTTTAGTAATTACATAATGTTTAAGAAGTTGTGCCCTGCATGGGGCTGCCTTGTAGAGACCATCCAGAATTACAGTTGGTCCAAAATGCAATGGTGTGAACACTGAGAGGTGCCATATTACACAAATGTGACCCTGATTTGTGTAAATATATTTACACAATATATTGTGTAAGCTGCACTGGTTACCAGTTGGCTACTGGGTGTAAATCAAGCTGCTGGTTAAATTATCACATTTGAAGCCTTCACATTAGAGGCCCTGCCTGAGGGGCCCCTTATCTGAAGCAGGATGGGTCCCATCAATTGCGTGGCATCCAGGAACTGTTACTATTCCTGCTTTCTGGAATAATCTCCCCACTCCCACAAGATTCACGTAATTTCAGTTGTTATATTGTTTAGGAAATCATGGTTGTTTTCCCAGGTTTTGAGGGCAGGATAATTGTGGGATTCTCTTTTGTCTTTTTTCTGGTTGATTTATAATACATTTTTCCTTCTAGTTGTGTTCTTTTTATATATTAGATTTTTTAAATTGTTAATCTGCCAAGTGATTTAGGGATCATGACCACCATAAACTCCCAAACTGCCTCCAAATCCACATCAGGGGATGGTAGATTGAAGTTCCAACAACCATAGGGCAAGAGAACTTCATTGAGTCACAAACTCAAACAGTTCAGTTAAAGGGGCTCCTATACAGCAGGAAGGTGGATACACAAGCAACAGTCCCTTCTGATCCATGATTTGAAATTTACTTCTTTGGATTAACTTATTAATAAAAATAATTATGATTAATGAGATTAATCAATATAATTAATAAACATTAATATAAGAAACAAAACGTATTTATTTTAAGGATGTACCTGGAAACTTTTTTCCTTTTAACCGTTCTTTTTTCTATCATATTGTGAAGCCTAAAATTCTCTCAAGTATATTTATGTAATCTGTATAATTAGCATAATTACATCATTATACAAATGATATAGGGCCCCACAACATCTCACTCTCTAAAATCAAAATCTTTTCTGAGTAATGGTCACACCTTTCCTATAATCAATTTGTTAAAATGAGTTTTTCTAATAAATAGTAAATATGCCATGAATTTATATATGCATTGTTCCCATAAATACTTTTTTAGTATATCCTATGTATCAGACATTATGGATATGCACAAAATATATTTATGCAACCAGAAACTGTTTAATAAACTTCCAGTGCTCAGTTTTTAAGAACCACTCCTTATTAATGATTCAGTGATATATTTAAAAACATGACAGTATATATAGTTTTCAGATTCATATATTATGCCAAGGATTATTTCTACCACAAAACAGAAAGAATCTGATAGCACTTTTGGAGACTGACAATTCTACATAAGCCATAACTTTTTGTGATAAGCAGCTCATTTCATCAGATGCATCTACTGCAAGCTATTTATCAAGTGTTTTATAAGACCAGTAATGATTTTTTTATTCCCAAATTACACTATTTTATTAAAATTCTTCTTGATTTTATAAATAGCTTGAAAAGAATTGGATTAAACATGATCCATTAACATTCTGTGTGCCTGCCTTGTCAAACTAATTAATTTGTAAGTCTTCAGATGTTTAACAACCTCCTTCCCCTCTGCAAGTAATAAGCTAACAGCAGAAACTTCAAACACTCTGCATGATTAATTAAGAGCATTATGCAAACTCCAAGTCATATTTATGGAGAAAACCAGCTACATACAAATGAGTGTATGTGTCTGTGAAAAGCAGACAGACAGACAAACCCAGGACTTTAATTTTAGATGTTCTTCTCATACTTTTTATAGTAATAGTTTTTAGCTATTTTCCTAGACAGAAATAGATGGGGAATCAGACCATTTATGAATAATGGTCTTGTGTAGTCTGAAGCTCTTTGCTTTATACTTCAGCTTTAGCTTTCATACCATCTCATTCTTTTCTCCTTTCCCTCCTCCCTTTGACATCAAAACACCTGATATGGTGTTAGGACTATTTCCCTTTCCATCCCTCTGGACATAAGCACCAAATATTCTAGATTACGTAATAAAACATCTGCCTGTTTGCTCTAAGAGCTGGAAGTATAGTCCACCTGAACTGGAGCCCTTGAATATTGATTAGATGTTTATCCCACTGTATTATTTTATAAGTAGCTCAAGGTGGCAACCTTATGTAATACCTTTCTTTCCTCCTATTTTCCCTACAGCAATAACTCTATGAGGTAGCTTGGGTTAATATACGAAATTGTATAAATCCAAATTCTTGTGGTCAGTTTGGACTTCTAGAGTGTTCTATCCCTACAAAAGATCTGAAATCAAGGTCTAAAAATTTATGTGAAAGCTAAAGTCTCCTGCTTAAAAAATAACAGTTCCATTTAACTGGAAGGAACTACTGGGACTAGAATTTAAATTCAAAATTGTTTTCAAATTTGAGGGAAGATTGAAAAAGATATAATCATCTGCTGGTACTGCAAGAGGATAGGTGGGATTTAGGTAGCAGAAAACAGGATAAGAAATTATGACTTTGAATCAAAGAAAGATATCAGAATCTTATTTAAAAAGTTCCCTTCCTTAGAAATGTGAGACAGTAATAGAGTCAGTGTAGCAAAAATAAACATTTATGGTAAAAATTGACAAAGCCCCAAAATATTATATAGATTAACAAATACCCATCTGATTCCTTCTGAAGATATAGGATAGTCCAAAGAGTCCATGTTGATGTTAAAAACTTAGCACCTCATGTTTATTGTACTGAAATGTTCTTTCTCGAGCTAGATTTTATATTCAGCTATCCACGCTAATAGAAGGAAGATACAACTTTATTTATTTACAACCAGAGACCAAAAATCTTCTGTATATTAAAGAAAAAACAAGTTAAAGAAAAAGGTAATAACCATCTGAAATATCAGCAAACTATCAACATGCCACAAAACAGTATAAAAGTACAACTTGTTGAATGTCCCCCCAGTGAGGCACCATCTTGCAGATGGGAGCTCTGCCAGAGGTTCAACCATACTGGACAGGTCTCATCAGAGGAGCCAAATGAAGAGTGAATGAAGAGTGTCTCCCACCTATAAACATATGAGAAGTAAATTACAGAAATCCATACTGGCTCGGTCATCACCCGGGTTAACAAGTACCGCACTAGATGTCATTGGGGATCCTGGACATCTAGTGGAAAATGGGCTACAGGATGCCACTGGAGAAGGAAATGGCAACCCACTCCAATTCCTGCCACGAAAACCTCATGGACAGCAACAAAAGGCTAAAAGATAGGACACCAGAAGAGGAGCCTCTCACATCAGAAGGAATTCCAAGGAGCTCCAGAAAGAGTGAAATGGCTGGGCAAAAGCTGAAAGGATGCTCATTTGTAGACGTGTCTGGAGGTGAAAGGGAGATCCAGTGCTGTAAAGAACAATATTGCA
>JANHZU010007084.1:136444-148682 GCA_032468055.1 Acrochordus granulatus
AGGCCTCTCTCATCTTTTTAAGTGGGAGAACTTGCACAATTGGTGGCTGACTAAATACTTTTTTGCCACACTGTACAACTTAAATACAAATTGTTTGACATATCAATTTCAGCTATAAACTGTTCACAATCTTGTTTTGAATGTACAGGAAGGAATGAATAAAATATTACATACTGATATTGCAAAACTAAAGCATCATAACGGCAGAGTTCTATATACAGATAGTCCTTGACTTACACCTGGTTGCTTAGCAACTATTCAAAGTTATGATTGAATAAAAACGGGGATGTACATCTCAGATTCAAAGTTCCAATGGTTGGGCCCCTCCACAGTCACATGACTGAACTATGGATGCACAACAACATAGCTATTTTTATCGCTGTTTGCAGTGTCCCACAGTCACACAGCCACATTCAGCAACAGTGATGCTGAAAACTGGCACTTCCAGTTTTTAGCAAAATCACGTCCATAATGAACATCTGAACTTAATGACTGCAGAGTTTGCTTAATGACTGCAACAAAAAAGACTGCAAAATTGTTGACCAACCCATAGTACAACTGTTACAAAATACGACCATAATGGACAGGCTCCATTATAATCATATGTTGAGGACTAATTGTAATCTAGAACCATATTAAACTATATTACACTAAAGTAATATTCTGTTTACTTCCTATAATAAGAGAATATAGGTTATCTGTTAATGTAAGAAAAAACATTGGAGAGAGTCTATCTTATTAAGAAATTTTTATTTATAAAATACATTCAATGAACTTTAAACTTAAAAGTAAACAAATTTGTAGTCTTATCACTACAAAGCAAAGGAAGCAAGGGAAACTATATATATAGAGAGAGAGAGATAGTTTCATTGTTAGATATTATATACTACTACTATTTAATATCTATAAACCATTTAGAATCTACTAGGTATGGGAGAGTAAATTATGGTATAAATCAACTTTTAATAATTTTTTTAATTTTTAAAAGACTTACAATATAATCCCTCACTTAAATATATGATGGATAAATATAGCTACACTATATTAAACCCACGTTCATTTTAATTATTCAACTTTAAAACCCAGTTCTAGGCACATTTAACTATCCCACTGATTTCTTAGATATTTATTCACTTTTAGGCATTCTAATACAGTTGAAAAGAGTTATGTGCGTTATCTTGATCTAATGTATTTTTCAACCTGATTAAACTTTGCAATCCATAGCCTCAAAGGAATGTATATCTTCCTCATTCTCCAATAACCAATGTAACTTTCAGACATAAATCCCAGTAATCACACAGGAAATATGTTTCAATTCTAAATTTCAGAATTATTTCAGAACAATTTTTTTGCAAATATACAATGACCCTTCATATGCTGATCTATGATTGTAATAAAGATTTGTTTAATACAAATATGAAGATAATGTTTTTACTGTTAACCAACAAAAACTGCTCACCCTCAATTCGCTTAATGAGGTATCAGGATCCACTAAGCTGCCTGTATCTCCACTTCCTCGTCTAGAAGAATTTCCACTCAAAGGAGTTGCTGAATTGCGAGATGCTGGCTAAAAAAGATAATTGTTTTAAATTTCCTCTATATTTTAATAGTTTTCCTACCTAAATACCCAGAAAATATATCAATCCCAAGAAGAAGGGTATAAGTTTGGGAAAAAAAAGTTCTTACATTGACCATTGTAATGTTAAATGATTTTATTGAATTTTATCAGGAAATGTTAAATTCTCAGTTCAGTCTACTTTATTACTTTTTCAGATTTAGTCCTACAATTTACCTGACAACATTTCTTTATTCTACTTTTTTTTAGGAGAAATGAAAATTGTAAATGGGACTGTGCAAAATATTCATTAGATATACTTCACAAATCACATTTAGCACAAATGAAGCAACTCCATACAGAGTATTAAAACAGATTCATTCTTCAAATACCTTCTCTGGTTGTTTTCAAAACTGGCACTGGTCCAGCAGACTTACCAGCAGAAGTGCTGTTTGTGTATGTGCATGCAATTTACACAACTGGGAACACCTTTTAAAATAGCTGTTTTAAGTTTTGCAAAGGTTGAAGCCACTTTAATGTTTCCAATCAGGTGTTCATTCTAATTTTTTTTTCTCAGCTGTATTCCCAATTTAGCAGGGTTTGCTTTGTCAGCCATTGATGCAACTGAGGAAGTACTTCAACCAACGTGTCACACCAACTGTTGTTGAAGGCACCATTCCCTCCGAGCTAGGTGGTATCTATTTATCTACTCACGTTTTGCACACTGTCAACCTGCTAGGTTGGTGGGAGCTGAAGTGGACAACAGGAGCTCACCGTTGCACAGCAACACGGGTCTTGAACTCGGGCCACCGACCCTCCAGCCGGCAAGCCGAGCTCTTAACTATGGTCATACTAATTAACTTTGCAAAATACATTATACAGCTTTAGTAGGATACAACGTAATCTAAATTACTCCAGTTGTATAAATGTGAAGAAATAATGAAGATAACAGACAATACAAAGGAGGCTAAACCCTTGATAAATGCTGGGCATCTGAACTATGCATTTTGATTGGCATAATTATAAGTACTAACAAGTTTTAAAAGAACCCATAATTTGAAAACCAATCTATTTAAAAACTCACCCTTGTGTATAAGTCAGAATGTGACTTGTCAGTCTTCTCTTCTTGCTGAAAAGTATTTTAAAAAAATAAATGTTTAAAATTTATTTCAACTACATATTTGAGTTACCAATATCAGTTTTTCTCAATGTGCTTATCACTAGAATATTAGAATTAAGCAATAAATGTCTGCCCTTTTTTCTAATATGAGTACTGTCTTACAGTAAACTCTTAATATAGGCGTTTGTCAAACACATTATAAGTAGTTGTCACAAAATAAATTAAAACTGTAGTCCTATACCAACTTATCTTTTAATTTTAATAGGATGTATTGTATTGAAATCCGCTTAGAGTTGCACTTTAATTCAATAGACATAATAGTAGTATTTTTGTTAGACTGAAATGCACTTACTATTTCTTCTATGCAAGATATTCTTGTATTCAACATTCTTGTATTGGTAATTACCAATAAACATGTAAGTTAATAATGAAAATCTCTTTACTAGCACACATATATAAATTCTTCCATCAAATATAATGCTCTGTATTTGAATACCTATAATTCATTCTCACATCTATAGTCCATGGCTAGAGATCTGTCATATACTTTATGCAAAATGCCTTTCCTAATTCTTTTTAAATAAAATCTAAACACAATAAATAGCAATTATCAATTTTTGTGTCAATTATTAAACTAAAAATATTTCATTATCTATTGTTCAGTTTTTCATTATTCCATAAAGTCAAGATTCAGACCTTTGAATAGCTATTTCCTAATGAATGTTTTTTAGTAAAAACCATGTATGACGGAACAAGTATAATGTCTTAAAATATTTCCAAAAATGAAAAAAGAAGCTCTGAACCAGAAAAGTGTATTATATAATGCAGCATAATGATGTAATGAAAAACTGTTTCATGCAAAACCAAAAGCTTCTAAAAAAATAGAAATTAACTGCATATTTATTACTACATTTTCTTTATAAATTTCACAAGAAATACATTCCATATGACTTTGTAAATGCTACCTAGTGTATATTTTGTATCATATAATCCAGGAATTCTTGGTGTATGTTGAGTCTTCTCAAAATTGGCCAAACAACTTTATGGGGAGAGAGTGCTCTCATATTTTTTTTTAATCTGATCAGATTAATGCAGGCAAAGTCGGAACATTGTCAAAACCTATTCTGGGCTTTGCTCCTCATTTTGCTTTTGAACTCACAAAAGTTCAAGAATCCCTGTAGTATACAAATAAAAAAAAATTATAAAAGAAGTATAATTAAGTTTTGTCCAAATCTAACATCAATGAAATCCTTTTATTCATGGGGTTAGCATTTCAGAAAAACTCATTTCTTGTTTTTAGGAAGTTATAGTATCATGGAGTTTGAAAACTACTCAAGAAAACTGGTGAAATATTTATCAAAAGAAAGTAGAATTATTTTTAATTAATTGGACATCGTAGCTTATAGTACCATCTACATGTACTTTTATGTATAGAACTATTGTACCACACAAAATATGCCAGCCTGAATAATTCATTTCCCATCATTTTTATCTACTTGGATCTTATTGAAAATAGAATGGAAGAGTTATTTCATCAAACTGGAAACAAAATATCTCTCATGATAACTGGCATAATACCTTAAAAACAATTATTCTCATGTGTATGCAAAAAAAATATCTAGGAAGTACTTCATGTACCAAGCTACAATACAGGGAGTCAAAAACCAAAAATATAGGAGAAATCTCTTGGTATTCTAATCTGGAGACAAAAATTAACATCAAGAATCCAAGAGGAACAGAGTTTTCTCCCTCAAAATCCTCTCATTTTGTAGAATTAAATAAACTATTAGAACAATTATATCTTAGCAAATACAAGAAATTCCTCTATTGGAACATTGGAATTAGAGAATTTTAATCACCAAACTATCTGACAATTTCCATGTAGTGAAACTCCACTTGGTTTTGTTTCTTTTCTTTTTTTTCTGAATTGTCTTATTCTTTTGGAAAAAAATCATTTTCAGAGTCACATCATATTCAAAATATTACAAGCCAATTTTCATCTGAAAGATACATTTCCAAAAATGGACAAATACTCCTTGTAATATATGGATTGGCCTATTCCAAAATCAAACATTTTGTATATCACAGCATGTACGTGTCTGTATATAACACGCTTGTCTCATATATTTTCTTGAAGTATTAAAACTGTTTTGCAGTAACATGTTAATAATAAATTATATTTCCCCAAAAATACATATTTTGTCTAAAATATCCACAAAACCACAATTTTAGCTGAAATGAAGCCAATACTCAAGTCAGGAATACAATGAACAGGGGCACCATCCAAAAAAGAGCACTATCAGAAAAAACATCAGAACTGAATTAAAGCAACTGCCTATAAGTTACTTTGTTGCTATAAGATGCCTACTTGTAAACTTCTTGTTCATTATATTTAAATAGAACCCACGCTCTCATAAACTATTATTTCCCAATTTCTTTCTCACTAACTCACAAATACACAGACATAATCACAGTATGATTGACAAAGGGACTGGTTGTGAAAATCTCCACTGTTTGGAGTAGGAAATTTTCTGACTCACATCTCCAGTTATCAGTATCCTTTGTATGCTGCAAACCAACCTCATTTCAAACAGATCCACTGTCATTTCTTGGTTCTTTAAACTGCTTGCCTTTTTCTTAAGATTTCATTAACCTTCTCCATCATGACTTAGGAAACTATTTTCCTCATTTTCTCAATTCATTCCCACTGCATTTTTCTTGTCTCCCTCTTTTTCTGTATGTTTGTTTCTCCTGACATACTTGATTCTTATTTTTACATTTATACATAGTCATTTTTGCTTTTTTTTGAGACCATTATGTGAGAGGTTGTTGGAAGGCTAAGAATATGATGGGAGGGTAAATAACCAAGATACAGGATACAATCACCTAGAGCACAAGTTACACCGCTTCTATCAGTTTATTTTAAACCTTATTCATCCATTTCCCCATCTTGAATAAAGATAAAGAAAAAACAGTAAAGGTTTCCCTTGCTAGTCGTGACAGTCCTCATCTCCATTTCCTAGCCATGTCTAAAGATGTTTCTGTGGTCATGTGGCTGGCATGACCTTCCCCCCGAGGGTGGTACCTATTTATCTACTTCAATTTTACACGTTTTGAAACTTCTAGGTTGGCAGCAGCTAGGCAGACAACAGGAGCTCACCAATTATATGGCAGCTCTTGGGTCTAGAACTCAAGCTGCCAATCTTCCAGCCAACAAACCCAGCATGTTAATCACATTTGTACAAATATCTGGGGGTTGAATCATGGCAACTGGACTTATTTTCTTTTGGTTCAAGATGTTTCACTGCTTATCCAAGTCTTTCAGGATTAGCGTAGTCTAATAACAGAAGTAGATGTTTTTCTGGAACTCCCTCACTTTTTCCATGATCCATGTTGGGAATTAGCTATTTCTTAAAGATAATTCAAATTTGAAAAGAAAGTTATTTTTTTCTTTATCTGGAACCTCATGTGATTTCTTGGGGATAATTTCATTTACATATCAGACTGAGAAGATGGTTCATTCCACCTTTTCCTGTGACCTAGCTATAATAGCAACTTGGTATGTTTCTTTATTTTGCCTCTGTTTTTAAAAAGAATGTCATTTTATTTAGGAGAGCTGGTTTAAAGGAATTCCTTGAACATGCCTGCTAAAGCCTATGCCTGAAAGAAAGTGTGAATTCAAACTCAGATGCTATTTGCCATTTAAACTGGCAGGGAAGCTGCAGACTAGCTATTTTATTTATAAAATTATTTATTAAATGCACCACCCATCTTGCAGTGAGCAATCATAACATCAATTGAAAAACATACCATTGCACTTTCTAAAGCACCATCTATTGTATCATTTCAATCAGAACTGTGGTAATTATTCTGTTACACTTAACAGACTAACTCCATAATAGCTTTTGCATTCAGTCTTGCTATTCTTATGTGCAGTGGAGAAACAATTGCATTCACTCATTTGCAGACACACTTGGAGAGTTGTATGTTAAATGAGTGGCAAAATCACTCCATAACTTTCACATTACTCTAGTTACATCATCCACATTTGCAACCTCACAATTTTTCTACAAGAAAGCAATTATCAATTCTTTTCTTTTTTTCAATTCCATTAACTCATCATTCTTATTGCCATACAAATCACTAAAATATTCTTTCTAGCAATCATTTGTTTCATTTAATCCTTTCAACAATTTTAAATCCAGTCACTTTACTGAAGAAGGGTCCTTCTTAGGCCCTTCACTTTCATTTTCAAAAAGTTTTTTTTAATTTTCATCAAAATTGTTGCATTTCTCTCCCTTTCTTTTCACTCCATTCCTTACAACCGTCTTTTTCTATATATATCCATCATACCATATCTTTCTATAATCTATTGATCATTTAACACTACAGCAATTCTATTATACATATTTTTAATAATTCCGTTTCACTTTCTCATTCATTGGAATAAACAAGCAGCTTTTTCACACTTCATATTAATGTAATTTTGCATGCTTCTGTACACTCTGTAATGTAATTCTTTTTATTTTGGTTCCATACAACTTCCACACTTCTCTTTCTATTCATTAAACTAGGAGAATACTTTATTTTTTATGTTTTTTATGCAAATCTCATACTTTCTATTCCTGAGTTTGTTCCTCAAGATCCTCTTTTGTTCAAAGTTTACTATAATTTCTCCCTACTGTAGAAAAAAGTTTGTGTTATCAAATATAAGAACATATTTATCAAATAGAAATTGAAGTCTGCAGAAATTAGGTTAATTATTATTTTAGTTTTCTGAGATACAAAAGTGTGTATTTCCTTTTTTATTAGTAGTAGGAAGTATAGCATAAATTGTGCAGTGAAGTAAAAAAGTTTCATGTTTTTAACTCATGTAAATATAGCAAATACTACAAATATAGTAATAAGTATCACAAACATCTCCAAAAGTATCAAACTGTCATCAGAATATGAAGTTGCACAGTAAAAGTATACAGTGGTACCTCACAAGACGAGTAACTCACAAGACGAGAAACTCACAGGACAAGTAAAAAATTTAATCAAAAAATATTCCACTAGACGAGCCGTGACTCACGAGACAAGGAAACTTCGTGCCAAACCTTATGCGTCATTAGTAAGTGTGATCTGTATTTCCCATTCAGGCAACTCTGTGCGAGAGTTCTGCTGTCGCAGCAAGCACACACGTGTGTTCTGTCAACTCTTACCTCGTACTTTACTCCATTGTTGCAGACAGCAACCCCGTGTGAGAGTTCTGCTAATGCGGCAAGTGTGCGCACGTGTTCTGCCAACTCTCCTCTCGTGCAGTTTACTCCATTCCCATATGGGCAGCAGCACGCACGTGTTCTGCCAACTCTCCCCTTACGCAGTTTACTCCATTCCCATATGGGCAACAGCGTGCACGCGTTCTGCCGACACTCCTCTTGCACAGTTTACTCCATTCCCATACAGGTGGCAGCGTGCGTGCGTCCTGCCGACTCTCCTCTTGCGCAGTTTAATCCATTCCCATACGGGCAACAGTGCATGTGCGTGTATTCTGCCTACACTGCCGCATGGCAGCAGGTCAATGTTCCTGATCGCAATGAGCACTGCGCGATCAGCTCACATGGGAAATCTCACAACGGAGCTCTCTTCTCTCGCTGCGTAAACAGTGTAAATTAAGTGAAAGGCATTCAAGAGAGAGAACTCTAGAGACTCCCGATTCAATCTCTAGGAAGTCCCCTCCACCTCCTCCTCGCCGGGATATTCTTAAAGCTGCACGCATGCACGCACAGAGAGCAGAAATTGTCCTTCTCGCCCCAAATAAAGCAGAAATCTCCCCTTCGTTGCTTCTCCCCTCATAGTACGGAGGGAAGAAGTGCTTCTAAACCGCCCACGATGCCTGGAAAAGCTGAGAGAAAAAAGGCCCTTTTAAAGTGATGGCAGCCAGCAGCAGCCGAGGCCAGAAGCTGCCTCGAAGCAGATCCGTAAGTGCTGGTTTGTTTGCTCTATTTCTGCTTTATATCGTGTGTTAATCATGGTTACTTGTTTCAGATGTTAGGGACAGTCATTTCTACATCAAATTCCATTGAAAATGATTTTTGGTGAATATTTTTGGGGGCATGGAACGGATCGTCTGATTTTCTATTGTTTTCAATGGGAAACCTTGTTTCGCTTTCTGAGCATTTCACGCTAAGAGTGTTCCTCCAGAACGGATTAGTCTCGTCTTGTGAGGCACCACTGTATATCTTCTTCAGATTAATTTTTCTCCATAATCTGCAAACTTTTTGAACACATCTATCAAGTCCAAGCTTGATTTTCCAAAAACACATCCAACACTATAATCTTTACCTTACAGAAAAATTGTTCCAGTTCCTCAATAACATCAGTTGCTTTATCTGTGGGCGTCTTCCAAATCAATAATACCTACCAATTCTTCCATAAAATACTTACTGTGTCATGTGTAGTATAGAAATGGAGACATTTATATCAATCTCTAAGATGTGAAACCTGCCTTTATTCTCAGCAACAAATTCAACAAGCAAGCCAGAAATCTAAAGCACTTCATGTCCAAAAGGGCATGTAGTATCAGGATTTTTATCTCCTGTCATAAAAGACATTAGACTTTCTTCAGTGATGGACATAACATTTAGAGTTCTTTGTGATTTGGTTTTGTTTTGACCATCTTAAATAATTTGATGGGATTAGCAAACTTAATTACCACCCTGCTTTGATTTCTAGAATGTTGATCATGAAACTCAACTTCTAAATTGAAATATTTCAATAAAAATTAATTACTGCCATTCACACTTATAATTGGAAATTTAAACTGTTACTTACCCAATTTGTCTGCAAAAGAGCAAGTGTGCTATTTTAAGAAGAACTAGAAGAAAGGGTATACGTAAAGTTATGCCAGTGAGGATTCACTTTTCAGAAGGAAAGCATACAAATATATTTTAAAAATGTCTTATCCACGGAACCTTCCTAGCAAAAAATGAAAATTCACAGATTTTTAAAACTCATCAGCTGTAAAAGTCAGGATCCAGACATCTTTCTCATATTAACCTAAATGTTAACATAGCCATACATCTTATATAAAGGCAAACTGCAACTTGAAAGCTCAGAATATGCTTAAGTTTTCCTTTCTGCAACAGAAAATAGGACAGAAGCTACTTAGTTGTATCTCACAAAGTGGACAGCATACTTCAATCCAACCGATCAGGTGGACAAGTATTATTAATATGAGTCTAAAGCAAGGATTAATAATTTTGGTTCTAACAGAGTATTTCATTATATGTTACAAGATATCTAAAACTGCTACACTAGATGTCATTTCTGAACAGATGAATTATCTTGATTTAAACATGTCACAGAGTTTCCCAAAGAATGACTGGTATCACCTGGATGGATTGAACTGGACACAGATTGATGCAAGAAATCTATTGCCCTCTAGATTTTGCAGAATTACAAGACCCAGCAGCATCTGCTAACATAGGTAATGATGCAGAAGCCATGTAATTTAGTAACATCACTTGGTACCCCTTAATTGGGATTCTGGTACAATTCACTGGAATGCATAATGTGAATTACTGCACTGAACAGGGAATTGTACTCAGTGCCTTAAAACAGTCCTGTCAATCCTATTCTGTAACCTGTAAAGCTATCACTTTTCCATCCCTTGGATAGTCCATATATAGAATTTGACACAGCCTAAAAAAGAAATGTTTTAGGTTCTTAAAAGTACACCACATACCTGATCCGCAGAGGAATGCATCATAGGCTGCCTCATGAGGACACTTCTCTGTAGCTGAAAGATTTCAAATGCACAGAAAAAGTAAAGCCTCCCAGACAATTTACCAAAGCTTTATTATATGAACAATCTAAAGTTTTTTTTAACTTTTCCATCATTATTCTCATCCTACTTTTAAAAAACACAAAGAATGCTGTCCTATACAATCCTATACAAGGATTTCATTACAACTTAAAATAAGGATCCAACATCACATCCTCGATTAGCAGGCTGGTTTGGTACTTAGTAATCAGACCAAAGGAGAGCTCCTCAAGAAAGCAAGTCATATTCCGGACTTCCAGAGGAAAAAAATGGCAAAATAAAGGCTCTGTGAAAAGTGGGATCAACGCCATGGCAGAATGAAAAGCCATCAAGCAGATCAGCTCTTTGAAACCTCACCACATAAGGAGAGCACTTGAGATCATCCACATGTGGTCTGGACAAGTATCCCTCACAAAGAGACCTCGAAATATCAATCTCCAGTAAGTTTCAGAGCTCTAGGAGACCAGGGAATAGCCATCTTGCTCAAATTGCAGTCAGTATTTTTGAAAAGAAGGGAAGTTGCATACTTCCTTTTCTAATCACTTTCAAAAATTGCTTATTAACTGCTTTTTAGGCATTAGAAACCTTAGGATCAACAAGTTTGACAGTGCTAGGTGTATTTCCTTCTCTTCTTAGCAAAAGAGAGGTTTAATACAAGTTTAAATTATTTTTTTAAATAAATAGTAAATGGGTGATTACAACTTTGATTTTAAAAAGTTACAAAAGAATGAAGGGTCCAGATAAATTTGCAGGATTTTAGAATTAACAATAAAGAATCTGTAGGAGACACGCTGACAGGTCAGGAGGAGTGAAAAGAGGCATCAGTTTAGGATTCTTATGCAAATATAAGAGCAAAGTCCAACCTACTTAACCAACTACCCCCCTGAATTCTGTAACATGATATCTAGTAGCATATAAGTGCAGACTCTCAGTCTGAGAAGATTTTTGTACATAGACCTTTAGCAGTAAATTGGTTGTTTGGAAACTCAGAGTATGGACCTGCTTCTTGCACCTAACAGAATCCTTCCTATGGGAAAATTCTTTTTTTTTTTTTTAAATAATAAGATTTTAAAAATTAGACACCAGAAGGAACTAAAGAGTATAATTAAAGGATAAGAACACAAATTTTATTTATGAATACAGGATGAAGCAAAATATTGAAGAATGCTTTTGAAAAATGGACTCAGGATATTAATATTGTCAACAGATACATATATTTCAGAGAGATTGTCTAAAAGATTTTATGAAAGAAAAACATATTTTACCTGACAAGATCAAGGCTGAGTTGAAAGTACATTTAAAAATGATAATGGAAAAAGATGCTACACTAGACAGACAAAAGAAACCAGCTGATGTTTAATAATTAAAAGGGATATACAAACCATAAATCCAAAGAGTATCCAGAATAATTTTCCTTCATTGGATTTACAAAAGAAATATTATGAGAAGAGATAAAGAAAAAATGAAGAGAAATCAAGTTTACAACATTATTTGAATGGACTGAAGATTATTAGAAATAAAATTAGATAATTTACAATTAGTTTATGATTAAAATAGATACAGTGGTACCTCACAAGACGAGTAACTCGCAGGATGAGAAACCCACAGGACGAGCAAACAATTTAATCAAAAAAATATTCCGCTAGACGTGCCATGACTCACGAGATGAGGAAACTTCGTGCCAAACCTTGCGCATCATCAGTAAGCACACTCTGTATTTCCCGTTCAGGCAACTCCGCATGAGAGTTCTGCCGAC
>JANHZU010007084.1:153873-164235 GCA_032468055.1 Acrochordus granulatus
ATGTATATTTGTATATTTCTATACATATATATTGCATAAAAAGTTTCCTTCCTCTGAAAACACAAATTATAATCCTTGATCATTAAAGTCTGCCTAACGTTATACCCTGTGTAGATAAAGCTATGTATTATCATAGAACCAAATTATATAGACAGTATTATGATGGGATAGTAAACTTCTAAGCTTATGTCAAATGCAGCAGTAGTAGAAATTATATTATACCTATGTTTGATACAGCAGGAAAGTTAGAAGGTAAATAGGAAAGGAAGCATTAACTAAAAACCTTAAATATTCCCTGTGCTTATCATTAGTTAAGAGCAAATGCAATTTGATAAGGAGGAAAAATTTAAAAATATTTTTAAATATAAAGTTTAAAAAACAGTTTAGTACTTAATTCTTTCTATGAGAGTTTACATTTCTTGTTAGAATTCATATTTTTCTTTTAAAATGTAATTAAAGGAGTGGAGATCAACACACAACTCTGCATTTACATTATCTTAATTAGTAATCTCCATCAGTTAATCAGAGTTATCCACAAAACTAGTTAAACAGAGGAAGAAAGCTTTAAGACATGCCAACAGGTCTCACCACTGGACTACTTCGTGCTGAACTTGTTCTTGAAGAGTAATAACTATATTCTGAAGGCTAAAAAACAAATGTTGTAAAAAGAATGGAAAAATATTTTTCACCAATTTATTTTCATGCAGACATGCAAAAACTTGTAAAGTGAAAAGAATGTCCTATAAACTTACAGTACGGTAACTATGTGATTTATACAATCCATTATCATATAATGATGCCTACAGAACAGAGAAAATAGTGTTTGTTGTTATATAAAAGTATAGAATAAATCTGTAAGTGCTTCTTAATGCAACACAGATGAATATAACATAGTGGGTTTAATTTCTTTTTTGGTAGAGAACAGTAAAGCAGAATGGAGAAAAGGCAACTTGGGAGAATTCTACAAGTAGCTCACATCTCGGTAAAAACAAAAAGGGTAACCTTTTAGATTCTTTTTCTATGCACAACCAGCATGCAGACACAGACAGATTATTGCCATGGTAATTTATCTCTCAATAGAAAGAAAGAGTGCTTCATTATAACCTTAGTCTGTCCTATCTCTTAAACAGGGTTAGAATATTTCATATTTTGCAGTAGCTATATTCATGTGCTTATTGTTGTGTATGGATAAAATTAACATTTTAGTCATTCAAATAATTTTGTCAACAAAATACTAATTAAAAACCTTTTAAACACAGCAATTTGTTGTATTTTAAAATTCCAAACCAAAAATGTTTTATAAAAGATAAAGATTTCCCCTGCCAGTCATGGCTGACTCTGGGGTAGTGCTCATCTCAGTTTCTAGCTGAAAAACCAGCATTTGTCCAAAGATGTTTCTGGGGTCATGTGACCAGCATGATGATATGCTGAGGCGCACAGACGCTGTTACCTTCCCACCGAGGTGGTACCTATTTATCTACAGTGGTGCCTCACAAGACAAGATTAATCCGTTCTTCTTTCCGCTTTTAGCGCGAAATTCTCGTAAAGAGAAACGCAGTTTCCCATAGGAAACAATGGAAAGTCAGATAATCCGTTCCACGCCCCCAAAAATATTCACCAAAAAATCATTTTCAACGGAATTTGAGGTAGAAGTGATTGTCCCTAACATCTGCAGGAAGGCATTTAAGAAAATCTCTACAGATTTAAGAGCCTGAAATTTATATACATTTTGTTTTTTCTCAAAGTAGTTTTTTGATATTCTGCATGTTTATATTTTTGTACACTTAACCTAAATATTTGCAAAAGAAGATATACAATGCTTTCAGGGAACGGTATGCTCAGAACACAGGCCATCATGCAGATTTATGTAGGAACAACACTGGTGCTTCTAATCAAACCAATATTTGCATTTGCGGAAACCTATTGAGGAGAGCACTTTTTTAGAATCTCAGAATATATAAATATTATAACAGCTAAACATTATCTTTCATGTTACATTTTACTAACCCTGTCATTCCTAGTTGTTGCCAGAGGTTCATTGTATAGCGATGATGACTGTGTGAAGAATAAGGCATTGTATTAAATTTAATTCAAATGCATGCAGTAAGTAAGAAATCATTCATGCAGTAAGAAATAGTGTGTATATTGTCATAAGATGACAGTGCATATAAAGATGTCAATAATAGATTAACCATTCCATTAGATATTTAATAAGAAATTACCATTCATAAATCTACATTATCTTTCAGAACGAAGAGCTTTAGAATAATTGCCCATAATATTAAAATGTTATGTCTATTGTTAACCTACTGGCAAATGTAAAACAGGCAATTGCATGACAAAAAGTAATCTTAATTCCTGAACCTAGCATTACTTCAAATCCTAACTTGATTTATGCTACATCAACTAATGAAGGACACAAAAATCCCCTTCACTAGATCCTTGACTAGTTGTTAATCCAATGACAGCCAAATGAAGCAAAGCTTTTAATTATGCTCATTCTCATGCTGTTATGCTTTACTAAAGGGTTATTATCTATTTAGCAAATGAATTCATACAAAAAAATCCAACAAACCCGAGGATGATAAGTAGGAAGTGATTTGCTATGTCTAAGGCTGCTGTAATTTCGCTGGTCATGATAAAATCCACTCTGTTTAAAAAAAATTAAGACTGTGTGAAAGATACTCAAACACAAATTCAGGAGGGGTTACAAAAAACTATCTTTCTTTCAGCATTCAAAATACATTATGATGCTCCAAAGAGCTTTAGCATAGTTCAATAAAAAACCAACTGAAGATTTTATATGATGATGCAGTTTTTTCATATAAAAGCTCAGAACTTTCTATGCCAACATTTATTAATACACCACAAGATTATTTAATTATATGTCTACTAAAGAAGACAATTCTTCTCTATAATGCAGTATCTTGAAACTATGACAAATATATCTGCTAACTCAGTCTAATAAATTAATCCTAATTTAATCTTGCTGTTCAGAGAATTTTTTAGATTTAATCAGTGACCATATGTGAATAACAAAATTCTACAAATTTAAAAATTCTGAAATTGTTTACTAATATTCTGTAAAAAAAATCAAGGTATTTAAAGTGTGTTGCAATAATTCACTGAAGTTATAACAGATATTTACTTTTAATCAAATATTTGACTTCATATAGACTGTTTTTCAAGTGGAATGTCAAACACTTATTACTGAGAGAATTAATAAAGAAAATTTGTGTGATCACTTAAAGATACAATGAAAAGAACATTTTATTTTTGTGGCTCAATTTCAACAATTCAAAACATTTCAGAAAAATCTCACAGGAACAATAAATAGAAAAAGATCAAATAAGTATACTACAACAAAACAGCAAAACTGGAGTGGAGAAGTCAATTTTTTACCAGAAAATATGGTTGAATTCACATTTTAATTTTCCTAACAGTGCCACTTTTAACTATCATTGCACAAAGTAGGCAAGGAGACTGCCTGATCAACAAGATTTCTGACACCCAGATACGACTCTTTATATGGTCGATATTTTATGATGGTAGATGCTTTTTTCTATCATCAGAATCGGATGAAAGTAAGAAATAACTTTAATATATGTGCATATATTTATATATATAAAATGAAACTTTGAATTTTTTAATTATAACTGTATCAGATATTATTTTATTCTTATATATTTATAAGAATTATATATTATTTTAATTATAACTGTATCAGATATTATTTTATTCAATATGTCCACATATTGTTTAGCTATAAATATATAACAACAACAAAACTTTTATTTTGGTCACAGAGAAGCAGAACATTCAAAAAAGTAAAACTCCATCTATTTCAATAATTCAACTGAAACTTTTAAGTGATACAAGAGAATAAAAGCTAGGATTTCTAACATAATACTATAAAATTAAAACATTAAATTCTATACAATTTTTATGGTAAAATTATAGACTAAAGGAGATGTGTACATAATAAATAAAATGATAATTATTACTAAACATAGGACTGGACACTAATGAGTTGGAAGAGTTCAGAAAACCAGTAGAATGAAGCCTATGTATACATGGTTCCCAAGTTTGGGAATTAGGTGAGTGTCCTGTCCTGGATGGAATCACATTTCATCTGAAGTAGCACATAACTTGTGTTTTCATCTTTCTTAAAAGAGGATAGGGTGTCCCAGATGTTTTTGCCTTGCTGACTCTACATACTTCAGCCAGCTTGTCCAGGAATGTGTTATCTATCTACTACAACTCTGAATACAACTTAGAAGTTATAGCTAAAATACGCTATAATAGCTAAATTTGCTATTAAGTATTGGATAGAGAAACGCTAGCTTTAAATATAGCTAAAATTGCTATTAAGTATTGGATAGAGAAACGCTAGCTTTAAAGGTACACTGGTTTTCTAGGACCTGCTGCTAAAACATTTTAGGTCAGGATTCAGGATACTAGCATTAACATTACACATAATATTTCAATATGTTATCATTATATTGGCAAAATAGTACTTAATCTCTATCTATGTGCACTTGTCAAAGTATTAAAATCTAGAAAGGAGATTTCTTTGCATCCAATTGAGAGCTATATATGCCATGGAAAGGGAAATAAATTTTTCTCTACTTTTACAGAAATAACTTTCTTGGAGGTGTGGGTAAGGCCAGTCTTAGTATTATTTTGATGGCATATAAATATCTAGCTCAAAAACTGCAGTTTTATACACTTTTGTGTAGAGGGGTTCTCATCTTTGGTAGCACTTTAGATCTGCTACCATCTTTATGGTAAGGTTATTCATTGTTTTGGATTCAAAAGGAGAAACAAACAACTTTTTCCTAAGATCATACAGACAGCAACCCTCACAATACTAGGAAACGATACAGCAGCTTAATAGTTATTGACAAGTGCAATTAACATCTCCACTGACCCAAACCTTCTCCCCTTTGACTATAAAATCACTGTACAGCCCTAGATGATATGATTCTTTATTGAGATCTACAGTACTAATACAGGCTGAGTTAGAATATGTTAAGAACAATGAAATAGCATGGGATACATCACATAAAGAAACCATTAAGAGATATTGTAACAAATCTCAATTGAGAACACTAACCAAAAGATCTTTACGAGAGCTAGAAGACGTCTTCCTGCCATAAGAGTCATTGTAAGTATGGCTCTGTAAAAATTATAACAGTTACAATTACAAATATACTGTAAATCCCATGTATACAAATAATTAATAACATTAAAAAATTATCATATGGCCATCTCAAAAATATATTTATAAGCAAACTCAATTAAGAACAAATAAAAATTAAGATTAACCCTTGTTCTTGCAACATTATGAATTGCTGTATTTTTCCTTTGGGTAATATCCAATAATATATTGACAGATATTTAACAGCATCACCCAAAGTTGCATATTTTTAAAATATCATTATTACAAAAATGACTAAAGCTCTCTAGATGAAACTTTAATAAAAGGTCTAACATCCCTACTATTTTTATCCCATTCAGTCAAAAATTAAAATTACTTCAGATATAATAATTTTCTTTATTACAATTTATGGACATTTTAATTAAAATCTTGAACTAGTTCAAAGTGAATTGGGGGTTACTGAATTTTAAAACAGCTATCAATCAAATTACGCCTTCCTCAAAACTGTACTCTGAACTGAATTGGAGCATATTCACACATATATTACTTTCTGTTCTAAATAAAAGTCTGTTTATCATTTGTTTTTTTTCCAAAGGATTATAGAAAAATAAATATATTGAAGTCATAGGCAACAGTTTTCAGTTAGGTGAACATCCAATGATTCTCAATTATGCCTGGAATGTAGTGATAAAATTGTGATTACTAGAGTGACTCTGGTTGAAATTACTAAATGTATCAAATTTATTTAGCCAATCTTCTCACAAATGTGATTCTAGACAATGTACAATTAACAAAATAATTAAAACAAGTTTTAAATAACTATTAAAACAAATATATAATATATAAATAAATTATATATAAAATAAATATAATTACAATTACAGGAGAAAGCATCAAAGTCTCACACAAATACAGCCATCTCACTGATTTTCTATTTTCATGGGATCCCAAAGCTTGTTGGAAAAGACATGATTTAAGAGACTTCTGGAAGGTCAACAGGATTGGGGCTAATCTCACTTTGGGGGGAATGATGTTGCAAAGAGGATGTGTTGAAGTAGAAATAGCTCCTCAATCCCACCAGATGCAACTCCTTAGAAAACTGGACCTGTAATATACTCCCCTGCCAAACCTGATGTAACCAAAGAAACACAATACCTAAAGTAACCTGGCATTATGCCATGTAGAGCTTTAAAGGTCAATATCAGTACCTTAAATTGAACTCAGAAACAAATGGGCAACTAATGCAGCTTGTAGAGCAGAGGTGTAACATGTGCAGTTCTAGGGTCACACATAACTGCTGCATTATCATGTTTTGTAACAGCTGAAGCTTCAAGGGCAAATCCTTGAATTACAGGAGTTCATTTGGGAGGTCACAAGGGCACAGGTTGAAACTCTTTTGATTCAGGAATGAATGCAACTGGCATACCATATGAAGTTGTACAAAGGTCCCCCTAGCTGTGACTGTTACCTGTTCCTCATGCAGGCGTCAGATGTCCAGAAAGATCCCTGGATGATGTACTGGGTCTGTTTGGGGCAGTACAACCCCATCTAGTACCAAAGAAAGATCTGGAAATTCCTAAAACCCCAAATCACCCAGTCTATACAAGAAGCTGTTGTTCCCCATCTAGAATCTCCTAGCCTCCAGGCATTGGGGCAGTGTAAATCTGCTTCTTTGTTTTTCAGAGAGAGCTGGAGAGAATTTTGAAGCCATTTCACATTTCTATCTCCACAGGAAAAATTAGCTCAATGTGGAATCCAGAAAGGAATAATGGGAGGTCACATGTAATCTGCAGATTGCCCATGCCTATCACTCACAATTAAAATAAAAGTTGTAACAGGAAAGCAATGAAGTAGATTTTTGTCTTAGATTCTTTTAGCTCACTGTTGGAAGACCTGAAAGACTGGATTAGGGAAAGATTCATTATGGAGGATCCATCTATACAATTGCTAATCTACAGATGTTGAACATGACTTGATGTCACTTTTATTGATGACACTTGGTGTCTGCAATAAAAGTCATTATCAACTAGTTAGCTGGTGCATTTGCTAACCAATGGCCTCCTATATTTTTAACCAAGTGATCTTACATATTTATTATCAGAGGAAAGATATTAACTATAATTTAACTACATATTGGCCTCTTTCCAAATACAAGAGTAGAGTACAATATTCTTCCATTTAATAATAATGTAAGAGTATTTTGCATATGTAGGGTTCTTGTACAATAATCACATATTTCTGGACAAGAGAGAACAGGCTAAAATTGAATTCAAGCAAGATAGAGATGCCACCATTAATGTTAATTCTGGATTAGCAAGGCTTATGATCAAGATCCTTCTATAATCAAGGATCCTGATTGAGAAACAAACAGAAGCTGTAGCTTGAAAAGTCTTTGGACAGTTTTACCTCATGTGCCAACTGTGTCCTTACCTGGTGCAGGAAGAGCTACAGTAACAAATGCTTTTGTTACCACTTGGAAAGACAATAGTAAAAACTGCAAAAATTTTTTACAAAGTTTCTTAAAAAAGGCAACTGGCTTTCAATTACAAGATGTTATTGAAGACATTTCACCTTCTATCTGGAAGGCTTTTTCAATCCATCTAAAAATAAAAAGAATGGTCAGGAAACAGAAATATTTCTAAAAAGTGGGGGAGTGGGGCAAGATGACAAGTTTTCAAGCCTTGTAGACAGAAAGTGAAACGTCTCCAATAACATCATGTAATTAAAGTTCACTTGCCTTTTTTAAGAAACTTTGCAATTTTTTTTGCAATTTTTACTACTTATCATGACCTGGATTAATGAGAATATTCATAGACACTTGTATAGATCATTGTAAAAGCCGTCACTTGAAATTATACCCAGAAACTGATTATAAGCAGTGTGAGGCCCCCAATATCAGACTTATATACTCCCAATTTGAGATGGTGATTAGCAGATGGCCATTACATTCTTTATCAACGTAGCTTCCAAGAAGCAGCACTTTCAGGATATGAAATGAGCTGAAACTAAAAGGTACTTATATAGATCATTAGAAGGCACTAATATAATCCATTAGAAATAGTCAAAATAAGCAAAGAGGTAAAAAGTTCTTATTTTCAGACACCTAGTTTACATTACATGCACGCACCACAGATATTTTGTGGATATTAATGTTCAAAGATAGAATTATATATAAGCAAATATTTAATCCACACCAATTTCCACTTCACTATTTTTAGTGAGTTAGATTAATCAATACTATTAGTGCAATAATTATTAGTCTTAGTAATTTTAAATTTTTTCCCCTCTCTTATATACACAGTTCATCCTTAATGAAAATTTTATTAAAACATTGTACTGTTATTCTTATTAGTACATAATAAAGTGTTATACGACCAAATCACAGCATGCTGGTCTGGAATACAAACCACTAGATCTCTTTTCCAGGAGCTATTTGCTCTATTTCTTTGGGACCCACTGACGTCCAAGGAAAGACTCTTCAGAACAAAATTATGAAGATTATAAACCTCAAAAATTGATTTAATTATGAAACAAGCTGGTTGTTGGTAATTTTTATTCCTTGTAATCCTAAACAATATTTTGTAGCATCACAGTTTTATGTTAACCTAAAACATTATACTCATGGTTTCAGTTCTCATCATTTTAATTCCAATCACGTTTACCAACTTAATGTTTTTCTATACTAATTTTTTCTTTGGAAATTTAAACCAGTTAATATTACAAGATTAACATCTAGCTTAATGTTAATATCATGAAAGGAAAGCATAAATCTCTTTGAAAATAGGCCTCATCAGCAGGAAAAAGGTATTTTCAGACTTAAATGTATGCTGAATTTAAAAACCCCATTGATTTAGAGGAACTGTGGGAGAATGATGATTGTGATGATGGACTGAATGGAAAGCAGGAACAACTGCTATTAGCTTTCTCTATTTAGATTTGTACAAACTTCCTAAACTTCCAGTTGACTATCCAGAGAAGTGGAATGCCAGTGAGCTGAAGGAAAGCTAGTCAAAAAGATGGAAACTTTAATTTCTTGAAGAGAATGAACACAAAGAACATACAATGCTGTTCCTTATCTCTTTAGTTACACATTACGAATCAATCTAATGGGATGAAAGACGGGGTTTTTTTGTTTTAAAACCATGTAACTGAGAGCTTGAGGTCCACAAATGAAGATCTGTAATCAAATTCCTTATAATTTTGGTGTTCAGTGTTTCCTATTGGCAGATACAACTGCTAGTCAGCTCCCCACCTTTCTCGCCTTAAAGAGTCATTGCAACAGCTAGCGTGTTTTAATATATTAGCCTTACATATAGTTATATGCAGTTACATAGAGTTATATAGGCAACTTGATACCATTCAGTTTTTTGAACTTTTTTTCATTAGCCCTCCACTGCATAGTCTATTATAAGGAACCCCAACATAAGAAAGATTTGTCTGTTTAGAAGTCTTCAATAAATTCAAAAGGAAAGAATTATAAAAAATGCATATAGAATTATTGCCTCTGTCATCTATTGTAGCAATATACTATTTTAATTTCCCCAAACTCTATTTAAAACTTACAAACCACTTTCCAATCATATACTATATTCATGTAGAGCCATTTTGACTAGAGCATTTATTCCTTTCTTATTAAAGATTATAAAATTACTAGTAAATTTGGCTACGCAAAGCATTAAAAGAAGTGATTTGGAAAACATGTTAGCATAAAGTACTCGCTCTGTATAGCATTAGATCATAGATCATAGCCTTTTGAAGGCTTCGACAGTTGTACTGAGGACTGTTCCCAGCTATCAATGTGTGTGTATACAAAGCCATTTAACTTCACTTAAGTGCTGTCTCCATTTTCACACACATGTACACACTTTATGTCAATACATTTTGCAAAGCATGTCTTTTGAAAGCACAACTCTATTTTGCACATTACCCCAAGCCATGATATGAGTATCTATGATTGTTGATTAACATAATTAACTGGATTCAAACATATGAAATCATAAGCTATGTTTTGCAAACCATAATGATCGATTCACATAATATTCTAAGTCAAAACCAAATGTATCACATGATGGCTTAATGTAAAATGTGAATTATAATATAAGCTATTTGATTGTTCTGAAACAAATACAGCATTTCTTTTATTGAAATAATTTTTAAATACTAACCCTCTGACTACCAGAGTTTCTAGAGGATACCAAGTC
>JANHZU010007084.1:208790-219526 GCA_032468055.1 Acrochordus granulatus
GTTCCTGGAGTTTCAACACTAGAAAAGTACTTTGTGCCTACTGCGTGCTTTGCAGTTAGACTGCAACTGAGTCAGAAATAAATAAGCTGATCTATCAAATTCAGGAGTCCTCATATATAGAGAATCCTAGAGCCCTTTTGAATAGGAATGAGTTATTGTGAAGAAGGCTCATAAGAAAGCTTATCTGTAGACAAATTTGAGTTTGTTCCAGTCCACAATGACTGGAATGTTTCATTTTTGGGTCTTTTACTCAGAGGGAGGGAGAGGGAGAAGATAACAGCAAAACAACAAATAATCTTATTCCCAGTAACATTACTTGGGCTCATATGGATCTCTCAGGCATTCTGAGAAAAATAAAGTAGTAGGTTGCTGAAGCTGAAAGTTTGTCCCTGTAGACAAAGAAAAAGAGAGGTAAGCTAAAGCACTGAAGCACCTAAGACATCAGAGGGAGAGGTGGGAAGGAACCTCACTTGTTTGTCTTCTGGAAAAATGGGCACTTTGCAATATGGCAGCCTTTTTGTTTGTACAATAAGTCCCTAATGCTCTTTCCAAACTCCAATGTGCTTTTCAGAAAAAATGTTTTAGGAGACATTCCCTCTCCCCAATAGATAAAGTTATTCTTCAAACAAGGATATATTCTTAGAGCAAATGAGGCATGTTAATTTTTTTCATATGATATTCAACCTAGTTTTCTGACTTTCAAAAATATTCCAAATCATGAACTAGCCATGAAATCTATCATTGCACAACTTGCACAGTAAAGTAATACTTTGCTATATTTTAATATACAACAATAAAGAGAAGATTTTTTAAATTATTTGTAAATTTGTAAATTATTTGTAAAGTTGTAAATTCTGGAATAACAATATAAAAATACTTTTTACATTTGACAATACAACAATACTTTTTAGCAGCATTCCAGAGACAAAAGTTTATATATTTAATATTATTTTATTATATCTTAAAATGTGAAAGGTGTATGAGAATCAGGTCTCTGTGCCAAGCCTGTTGTCCTCTGTACCTCACTGACTTTTCACATATCATATAGACACTGTGATAAGCTCTATTTCTGTGTTGTGCTTTGCTAATAAAAAGCTGGGAATAGAAGATACTTCAAATTTTCATAAAACACAATACTCATAGGAGAAAGGAGGGAGTAAGAGATAGTTGGTAAAAGTGGGAGGGATTCTTAAAATACCTGGAATAACATATTTACATTAGAAAAAATTCCAAAAAGAACAAGTCAGGAAGATGTCGTTAAAGTGCGAAAGGTATTACCTTAGCTGGAATGGACAGTTCTAATAATTATTGAACATGACCTTTTGACCTTAATCCAGAGAAAGAGGAGATAATGATGTTTAAACCAGATTGGGTAGTTTTTGTACAGCTGAAGGTTCATCTGAGTGAGAAAAGCTCTGAAATGTTTAATAATGAGACCTAGAGTAAGAGTGAACAAGGAAGAAAAGCACCATGGGACCCAGCACACCAACACAGATACCATGAGGGCTATCCAAGAAGATAAATGGAAGAAAGAAAAGCTTTCTCTATGAAAAGTTCATCAGCTAATTCATCAGACTAAGAGAGAGAAACCTGGCCAACCAGTCCTGTGAATATGTTTTTAAAATTTGGAAACGGTAGCATTCTAGTATTTAGCAACACAGAAAATGCCAGGCATGATAGGGGTGTAGCACTGAGGCACACAGGACACTATTGTACTAGATAAAAGCAGAGAGGAGCTGAGCTGCGAAAACCAAAGCTGAAAGCTGAAGGCTGAAGCAGGAAGCTGCTCCCCCAGCTCACCTCCTCCTTTTTATTAAACTCCAACAAAGTTACAATGTCACAACATGAAGCATAATGCGCATGTGTACAAAATCAAGCAATTAGGGATTTTCCATCATGAACCTTCCCAGACAGCAAATATGCTACAGGCTACAACTCCCATAAGGGTGCTCCATGGATACATTGCCTACCAGGGAACGGAGCCTGAGCAATCTTGTGAGCTCAAGGTTCTGAACTCTAGACGAGCCCTACATGTTCCCTTTTTTATTTCATTCATTTCAGCATAGCCTTGTCGAGGTTTATTAAGCCATTTTACATCATTACGAGAAAGTAGCATGGCAGAAGATTCAGTTTTAAGCAAAGATTGCATAAGGGAGAAAAATGAAGGAAGGCATTGTGAAAAGCAACAGCATCTTATGAGGTGAACAATAGGAAAAACACCATAAAATACATTCTGTTACACAGCTATTGGCAAAGGAATAATACAAAGTATAATCATCAGAAACATCATAAAGTTAACAGCAATTTAAGCAATGATAGCAAAAAACAAAGCTTCAGGAGTCTCGAGTTGCTGACTTTGTAAGAATTGCATTTGAGGACCCGATACCAATGCTTTCACATCTGTCCACGTAACTGGAAACGGATTCCGATGCATATGAGATGGATTCCGGCGTGTACGAGATTTTCTGTGCCAAGAGTCCTTGGTCATTCGTCTGCTCTTCAGCAGCATTCAGTGTTAGCCAAAAGTTCGGGATTGGATTCAATAGTCCTTGATTCTATGCCATTTGGCGCTGGTTTTACATACCTCGCTGGAATCCACAAAAGACCTGAAGGAAGAAGCACAGCAGCATAGCCACGCCACCACGTAATAAGGGGAACAGGCCCAGCCCATTCAGGGTTAGGTAATTGCCTGTAAAACACCAAAGGATGAGGCAACTCTGGTTGCTGTTGAAAATGAGGTTCAGTAGGTGCATGGTTCTCCACATTAAATAATTTAGAGTAAAAAGAACTGTATGCATAGCATTCTGAATATCTAAGAGCCCACAGGGATGGGAACTTGCCGTTTTAATTTGTTTTTCTAGCAAAGTCAAAGAGAGCGATGGGTTCGTTCCACGATAGCTTGACCTGTGGACTTGTAAGGAATGCCATGTTTCAAAGTAATATTCCAAGTAGCACAGAATTGAGCAAAAGCCGCGGAGGTGTAAGCAGGGCTGTTGTCAGTTTTCAAAAATTTTGGACGAGCCATAATAGCAATAGCATGTAGCATGTGACTAATTACATATTTTGTAGTTTACCTCTGTTGAGCTGCAGCCCAAACAATACCTGAGAAAGTATCAATAGAGACATGAAGATGAGTATAAGGTTTTAAAGCAGAAATCACATAACGTCCATTTGCCAAATTTGATTGGTTTCCAAACCTCTAGGATTAACAGCATAAGAAAAAGCAGTAGGCAATGCAGTGCAATGCAGGCAAGAACGTACAGTATTTTGTGCTTCTGGAAGAGAAAGAGCAAATTGTTTTGCCATCATTTTTGCTGATTGATGAAAGAATGCATGGCTTGCGATAGGATCAGAAAGCGAAGAATGCAGAGATATATCTTTAAGAGCTTGATCAGCCCTAGCATTGCCTTCTGCTAACAGACCAGGCAAAGGGACATGACTCCGAACATGACAAAGTAAGAATACGTTCGGTTTGACAAAAGGTTTTTCAAAGTTAAAAATAAATCCATTAAATCATTGTCAATTAACGGTGTAATGCAAGCAGTGGGCAAATGTTCAAATAAATGAAAAGTATACAGAGTACCCACAATTAAATTTATAGGTTATTTATCAAAAAGACAAAATAGCTGCAGCCAATTCCACTCATGGAGCACTTTTTTGAGGAAGGGTAAAATGAATTTTCCAATCCATGGAATGTGGATCTTGATATGTAATAATTCCTCTAGTAGGAGAGCCATCAGAAAAAAATAGTAAGCCCATTTTTTAAAGGAATGGGAGAGCGCAGAGGCTTGACAACAAAAGTTGCAGAAAGTCATAGAGTAAAGCATGGATCCTTAGGGAAATTATAGTAAACAGTTCCAATAAAATGACTCAATGCTATTTGATATGTTTATTTGTAACAAATAAAGATGTTCCTCCTTCGTAAAAGCTAAAACAATGTCATTTAAATCAGATCCTGTAAGTTGGACAGCTCAAATACGCCCCTTACGAAGAAGATCCACGATCGCATCTTTATAAGGGTAAATATATAATCCAGTTTATATGACCCAATAATTGTTGATTGATTAGTAAGTGTTAAAGTTGGCACGTTAGGAGCTGCATAAGCATTTCATAGTTTATGTCCTAAATATAAATATGGTGCCTCACATTGTACTTTTTCCGGAGCCACCCGTAAACCAAAAATAGCCAAACATTCAATCAAATCTTGAACCTGCTGAGAAGAAATTTGTGGGCCAGCAAGCAGAATATCATCCATATAATGATAAACCTCCAAATTTGGATATTGTCGCCTAAAAGGTTGAAGAGCCTGGGCAACAAAATGTAATGGGGCTATTCATCATTCCTTGAGGTAAAACATACCATTGAAATCTTTGAGCAGGTTTCTGGTTATTAAGTACAGGAAGGCCAAATGTTCCTTGTCTTTCGGACTTAGGGGAATAGGGAAAAAGACAATCCTTTAAGTCAATGATTCTAATTTGGTAATCATGAGGAATCAAATTTGGATTTGGAAGCCCATACTGTAACGGCCCCATGGGCTGAATCCTCTTATTTATGTCTTGGAGATCGCTTAATAACCTCCATTTTCCAGTTTTTTTCTTTATGACAAAAACTGGCGGATTCCATGGGCTGGTAGATGCTTCGATATGACCTTCCGCCAATTGCTGTTGAACGAGGTCCTGTAATGCAAGCAGTTTTTCTTTAGGGAGGGGCCATTGCTCTACCCATGCCAGCTCTCCAGGGATCCATGAAAGTGGAAGAGCAGTATGGGGAGCAGTTACTTTAAAATTGATATCTAATTTAGCATCCAATTTTTCCAATAAATCACGACCCCAAATGGATATGGACAGGTTCATTACAAAAGGCCTGATCCAGACTTCAGTAGAAGTAGATGACTGAACCCGGAGCCAATGAGAACTTTGCCGTGCAGCTTGTTGTCCTCCTATTCCCCAAAGTTCCTTAATGGGTGCAGCAGGCCATGTGGAAGGCCATTCTTCTGATCGAATGACCATGACGTCTGCGCCATTATCTAAAAGCCCAGTAAACATATGGCCATTTAGAATTAAGGTGAGCATAGGTCTACTTTGTTGTACTGAGGTAGTAAGGGCAACCAATGGATTTAGAGTAGAACCAAAGCCTTGATCATTATGAGCTTTGGTATTAGAACCAGGAACAAAATAGGGAACCAAAATTAATTGTGCGACAGAAGCACCTTTCAACAACTTCTGTGGCAGATTCGTCCACACTTGTACCTTGATTGTGCCTGTGTAATCTGAATCAATGCCCCTGGAATAATGAACCAGCCCTGTCTTCCTGCATGAGATCGGGGCAAAACAAGTCCCATCATGTTTGCAAGCAAAGGTCCGTGGACCTGGGAAGGAACAAGGTGAACTTCTCCAGCAAGTTGAAAAGCAATTTCAGTTTGCATTATTAAATCTAAACCAGCACTGCCTTTGGTTGCTGCTTTCAGAGGACTTACAGGGATGGAGGAGGTAGCTGCAAGGCTGGATCTTGAACTGGGTATACCCTCTGTTGTGCCTGGGTCGAGGGCAGACCCGATCTCCCGTTTCCCGAATTCCGACACTGATTAGCCCAGTGAAATCCTTTGTGACACTTAGGACATTTTTTCAATGGTTGGGCGGCGGGATTTTTTGTAGGGCAGCATTCCCTTTGAAAAAGCCCAGTTTCTCCACATTTAAAACAATTTTCCCCATTTTTCCTTGTTGCTGAATAACAGCAGCAAAAAGACCGGCCTTATAAGTTTGTGATCCAATATTCTGGCAAGCACGCAACATATCAGAGAGCTGCAGATTAGCAATAGCAGCAAGGGCTATCAGGTGCGCTTGTAATCTTGTAGCATTTTCTTGCGCTAATTTTAACAGTAATTCATTGGCTGCATCAGGGTTATCAATTTGTCTTTGAATAGCTTCATGTAAGCAATTAGTGAAATCTAAAAAAGGTTCAGTGGCTCCTGTCTGAATGGAAGAAAAACTTTTGGATGGTGTTTCTGTAACTGGAACCCTATGAAAGGCTTCTGTGGCATACAAAGCAATATGCTGACACCATTGTGGTGGAACTTGTGCCTGCATACCTATGGTAGCAAGTTGATCTTTTCCTACAAGTTGATCAAATAATTCTTGAACTCTGGCAGCAGCCATGACTTGGAACTGAAGTTCTGCTGCTTGCCTAAATTCATTATGCCAAATGACATACTGACCAGAACTTAAAAGCATTTTCATTAATGTCTTCGAATCCCAAGGTATCAAAGCATATCCTGCAGCAATATCTTCTAGTAACCGTATGTCCTGGTTAATCCAAATTCATTCATAGCCCTTTTTTTAACTCTCTAATTACTGAATATGGGAGAGGTTCGTAATGAATCACCTCTTGCCCTTGACCATCTCTTTGTCTAAAAACAGGACAGACTGTTGTTAATTCAGTGAATTCTTCTACTGTTGTTTCAGAGTCCTGCTTTGCCTTAGCCGCCATTTGTTGAATTGTAGTCAATCCCCCCCCTTTTTGAATCGGCAGCACAATGTTTTACCGAATCCGATAAATCAGGCACATAATTAGGGGGTACTTCAGGTGGTGCATGAACAAGACGAGGACAAGAGGGTGCAGCATAAGGATGTGCATTAATAGGTAGCAAGTCTTCCTTTTCTGAAGGTGCAAAGCATTTAATAGCATTGCGGCAAAGAGACCATGAATGAAGGATTTTTATGGATGCTCTAGGTTCAGCATGTAACGTTCACCTGATTTCTTCCCAGTCCTCTATCCGTAGATTCCCGCTCTCTGGATACTAAGGACATTGTTTCCCTACTTCTTGAATGCGTACAGTGATATTGTGCACAGAAAAGGAATGACCAGCTTTTCGCAGCAAGTAAAGCAAATCATGGCGAAGCTGCATTTGCGAAGCAGAGAGGAAAGCTCCCATGACTTACCAGGGATCCAAGGATGATTGATGTCTGTACCTCGTGCCGGGCATGATAAGTTTAAGAAGCTCCTGGTCAAGTGCCAGATAAAGAAACACAGGATCTGGCACTGACGGGATATGGCGCTTACAGAATAAACACCAGATCAAGCAAGACTGGATCGGGCAAATACAGGATCTGGCACCTCCAGAGAAGTGTTCCTGTTTGGGCACCAGATGCACTGTTGTATCTGTGCAGGATTGGGCGTCCCACCTTTGTGCACCAGATGAAAAAATGACACACACACACACACGATGCTATAGTGAAAGCATAAGAACAGAAAGCAAGCTGCGGAGCCAAGCTGAAGTTCCAGCAGCTGAAGCTGCTGAAGCAAAAAGCTGTCCCCCCAGCTCACCTCCTATTCTTTATTAAACTACAACATTGCTACAAGATTACAACACGAAGTATAATGCACATGTGTACGATATCAAGCAATTAGGGATCTTCATTAATTTTCTCAGATAGCAATATGCTACAAGCTTAAGTTCTGATAAGCAACAAGCACAGGTATGCCTAACGATAAGCAAAGCTGTAATCTGGGAAAAACACGCCCATGGTTCTGAACTCTAGATGAACCGTGCACTGTACAGAAACAAGAGAGAACAGAACTTCAATGCTAGGTAGAAATCCTCTTACATAAACCAAGGGACCATCAAGAACCATCACCCAAATTAAACCTCAGGCTAATTCTGTGCCTGGCTTGGATCAGACCCTTGGGGACCCCACCTCAAAATCTACTAGCAAAAGTTAAAAGTGCTGGTTAATTTGTTTTATTTTTTACTTTATATTGTGTATGAATCATTGTTACTTGTTTCAGATATTAGGGACAATCATTTCTACATAAAATACCATTGAAAATGATTTTTAATGAAAATTTTTGGGTGCGTGGAACAGATCATCCGATTGATAGGAATTGATAGTGATAGGAAACATTGTTTCCTATGGGAAAATGCGCTTTGGTATAAGAGCCTTTTGGATTAAGAGCACTCTTCCAGAACAAATTATGCTCACAATCCAAGGTTCCACTGTAATATGAAACAGTGTTTAGTACAATTTGCATTTTTAAAAGAATATCTCGACAAATAGAGCTAGCTGCGTTCTGTTTTGCATGTAGTCAAAGTCTTATAAATCATCCTGTTTTATTATTTATTTTCATATTGCCAATGTGATGTAGTGATTAGAATATTGGACTAGGATTTTGACTGAAGGAGACCTAATTTCAAGTCTATTCTCAACCCCAGAAGCTTACAACGTAATTTTGGTCAGTTACTCACTCTCAGCCAATCCAATTTACATTTCCCTCCACTACCTAGATAGTTTAGATTGTCCTTGATTTAGAATTGTTCACTTAACAAATATCCAGAATTACGATGGCCTTGGAAATAATAGTGCTTTATGGCCCAGAAAGCCCTACCTACCATTGCAAAACATTGCACCACCACTTCCACAGTTACATGATCATGATTGGAATGCTTGGCAACGTGTTTGCACTTGATGACAGGTTGCCAAGCACTCCACAATCATCTCATCACCATTTCCAGTTTTCTAGCTTTCTGAGAAAATCAGTGGGGAAGCTGATAGGAAAGTTGCAACCTGCTGCTTGCTGGGAGTTGGTTAAAAGAGCTGCCTGTCAAGAGAAGCTGAATGATTTTGGTGGGAAACAGAGCTGAAATCATGAAGATCTGAGCTTTGTTCTTGCCTCCATTTCATGCCCAAAGAGCAACAGGCAGCTCTTTTCAGCCAGCCCCCAGAAATGGGGCCGTGTGAATTTTGGGTTTTGTCAGGGAGGATTTCAGTCCCTCAGCAGAGCCTCCAACAGTCTCCCCCATCCCTCAAACAAGCATCCCACACTCATTACCTGGGACTCCGTCCACTTAATGGCCTGTAATCTGATCCAGGAATGCCAGGACAGCGGTACTAAGTAAAGCAGTCATGTGATGTTTTGCTTAACAATGTCTTCATTCAATACCAAGATTTCAGTCCCAATTGTACTTATAAGCAAGGACTACCTGTAGGGCAGAAAAATTGGGATGGGAGTGTTATGTATACTTCCCTGAAAGATTGTAGGAAAGATGGATATAAATCAACCATTAAATGAATCACTGATATTAATGTCAGTGATAAAATTAAAGCCCATAGAGTTAGGGAAGTATTGTAGTAATTACCTGTAGTAATTACCTGGGATCTGTGCTCCCACCTTTGAGCATCAGATGATTATTTAGGCATGAAAGCTATTGTACAAGCAAAGAAATGAAACACAGAAAACAGTCCAGCTGCCTTGTGGTTTTCAGGAAAGCATGTCCGAGAGAGAAAGAAAAAAGCTCTCCCCCAAATCCCTTCACACTTTTATTAGTTAGCTAAAAGTTACAAGATTACATCATTAAGAATGTGTGCGCATGTATACATCAAATAGTTTACAAAATCCTCCCCAACATTTCTCAGCTCTTTGTGCTGATAAGAAAACTCTCCAGGTGTTGTTTTCAAGAAATGCTATGAGAAAGTCAATCCCATATATTTCTGAAGTCCAGATTAACTCTTATGATCCCCACAATGTATCTATAATCTTTTCCATACAGGATGGTAGCAGTTATAGCTTTGGACACAGCTTTAATTTCCAGATTAAACTTTATGTAAACATTCAGAGAGGAATTCTCAGACTGTGGATTGCAACCTTCCCTTCCTGGGATTCACAATAAATTTGAAGTGAGTTGTACTTCCATTCTTTTTGCAAAATCCACCACCATCTGCCCTAGTTGGATGAAAGAGAGCTGGCATTGCTTCCAACATTTCCAACAGCTTTTGTTCCTGAGCATATCCAAGATCATCTCCGCAGATCTAAGGTTCTCCTACCTAATTTCAATTTCTTCCTCTTCAAAGGACAGCTATTTTTGGGCTTCTTGTGGCATTTTATGAAGGCCTGGTTTTCACCCTGCACTCGTATTCAAGCAGCCAACTACTGCATCTCTTCTATTTGAGGTGAAGAACCAATGGTGGGGGATTAGTGTGTTCTGACTACAAATCTTTATGGAGTTCTCCCCCTGCATCTTAGACCCTCTCAGATTGAAAGCTCTCAAAGTCTGGAAGTGACCCTGCCCATGACAGCCACTTCTCAGTGGGGGGTTCATGTCCCTTGCTTTGGTGCCTATCAGTGGATCGCATCCTTTGTGGTTTCTGCACCTACTCATGGGAAGAGTCCATATTTTTAAAATATTTTTATTATTACTTTAAGGGGTCATGGCACCGCAAAATTTGAGGAGGCAGAACAGCAAATAATTTCCTGGGAACATTTTATGTTGCCGTTGGGGTACTAAGGATATTCAAACTTACCTTCACTTGAGCTTTGGTGTTGAGACAGATGTGATACAACACTGTATTAGCAGCTATTTTATTAGTTTAGATTATTTTAAGCTTGCAGATCTAAGAAGTAAATAGTATATTTGAAAATATGAGGGTTGCCACTTACTTGATCCTTTCATTTCCAGCTGATGAAATTAGTCATGCTGAGAGGTGTCCAACGATTAAGTAAAATAGACATTCAATTTAAAGAAGCAATTACAGTGGAACGTCACAAGACGAGACTAATCCATTCTGGAAGAACGCTCTTAGTGTGAAATCCTCTTAAAGAGAAATGAGGTTTCCCATAGGAAACAATGGAAAGTTGGATGATCCATTCCACGCCCCCAAAAATATTCACCAAAAATAATTTTCAATGGAATTTGATGCAGAAATGATTGTCCCAAACATCTGAAACAAGTAACAATGATTAAC
>JANHZU010007084.1:219626-232970 GCA_032468055.1 Acrochordus granulatus
TCTGGCTCCTCTGATGAGACCTGTCCAGTATGGTTGAACCTCTGGCAGAGTTCTCATCTTCATTAGAGCACACAAGCTCCCCAACCACAGCAAAGTGGTGCCTCACTGGGGGAGTAGATAAGTAAGTTCTGCCTAAATTGGTGGGAAGGTAGTAACGTTCCGTGTGTCTTGATTGATACTTATGCTGGCCACATGATCATGGAAGCGTCTTCAGATGAACATTGGCTCCCTCAGCTGTGAATCAGAGATGAGCACCACCCCTAAAGTCAGCCACGACTGGCAGGAGGAACCTTTATCTTTGGTAGCTGTTTGCATTTTTGCAGTCCAAATCTGGTAGGGCTAAAACCTAACTTTGCACATTTGGTAGTCAGGCCATCCTACTTTAATTAGAGTGCAATGAGTAGCACACCAGCCATTTGGGTAATAAAAGAAATATGACAAAATAATTTTTATTGTTTTTCTGCTATTTATTGTCAATGGGAGATGCTTATATGATCTTTTTTTTTTTGCTTCAACTGGCAAATAACTTGTTTTAAGTTTGGGTATGCATTCTAATGAATGACAGGATACATTCATTTTCAGAAAAGCAGCAGGCTTAAATCTAGAAATTAGTTTGTTTTTAACAGGATCCGTTTCCGAGTTAAATGTCCAGAGACAGTTCAAGTCATAAAGCTACAAGCGAAATAATTTCTCATGTCAACAACGCCTGGGGTCAACACTGTGATTAGCTGGAGCCTGGAACAGCGAGCGATACGGGCGGAAAAAAAAGAGAACTGGCGATCTGCCCACCCCGGGAGGAACTTTGGTCATCGCCCTTTGCCGTACTAGCCCCATCGTGAGGGGGTTTTTTTTGCCCCCCTCTCCGGTCCACGTGGCTCGCGCATGCGTATTTGTTCATCTGGCGCTCACGTACGCAAAGCGTTAGAGTGGAAAGGGAAGGAGGCGGGGGGGGATTAGCGGGTCTCTGCGTTGCTTCCGTGGGCTTCCGAAGGAGTGAGGCCGAGCGTCTTCGCGACCCTTCGGTCCCGCGAGGACCGCAACAGAGAAGGCTTTTCCCCGGTCGCTGCTGCGCTTTCCCGTCATTCACTTCGGTCGGCCACCATCATGTTCAGGAAACTGAAGCAGAAAATCAGCGAGGAACAAGCGTCTGGTCCTCGGAGCCATGACGTTCACTTTTCTCCGGTACGCTGTGGAGAATCCGGGACGCGGGACACCTGCTCGGCCCCGAAATCGGAGATCGGTTCTCTTTCTGCCGGGAAATCTTTGGTGGTTTAAAAGGGAGGATGAGACGATTCAGGGGGCCGGCCTCGGAACGTATGCGGATCCCGACGTGATTTCTCGCCCCGACCTGCCTTTGCAGGGCGGAGGGCCACCGAAAGGGCTCGGTTGCCGGTCTCCTCCGCGCCGGCTCCGTTAGGCGGCGTTTCAGCTTCTCGCTTTACGACGCTTTGCCCTGTCAACATGGGCTGGTTGTCATACATGCAAGGTTAATTTGGGTGGCCTGTTCCACCTCTCAGGTTCTTTGCAGGATTATCCCAGCCTGGTCTGCTGGTTGTGTTCACGTGACGTGCTAACCCACCGAAGAGCTCATTGTATGATGTATGATGCTCAGCCTGATGTTTGTATAAGCCAGGTTTATGGTTCAGTGAGCCTGTTAATAGAAATCGTGTCAACTGAGTAAGCAGTTAAGAACTTGAGAAAATTAGAAATATAAATGCACCTCCTCTCTGACTACTCAGAGACCTGCTGACTTCAGTGGCAATCTTCCACCTGCTCTGTGTTTGATGTGGCTCGATTTCAGCTATGAGATCTTAAGCTTGTATACATGAACTACCAGAAAGAATGGGGCGTGTGTGTGTATCCTGATGTATTCCCTGTAAAATGTGTCCCATAATTCTTTGTCAGCATAGTCTTTTGTTTATATGAATATGTTGAGCATTGTGATACTTGCTCCTGCACAAAAAACTATTTATATTCATGCCTCTTTTTATTAAGAATCAGTGTAAATGCTCTAATGAAGTGCCCCTTGGATTTTTCTGTGTGTGAATTGTTGGGAAGTTGAGTCATGGCAATTAGACTTCTTTTCTTTTGATTTGAGACATTTTGCTTCTTATCCAAGCAGCTTTTTCAGTCTGGGGACCCCGTATATATCTTCCAGGGTGGCTACATTTCTCACTTAACCTAATTAGGCCATCACTCAACCTCAGACAATTCTACCTGGATGACTGAGAATCTTTATCCACATTCTGTGTGTGAACAATTGTGACCAGTTTTTGTTGCAATCCTACCTCATTAAACAAGATATCAAATTGACTATTTTTTGTAATTGTAAGCAGTTACAGAGAATATATAATTTATTTTAATGATGTGCTGATATGGAATAAATTAGCATATGAAAAGGAGCTTTTTGAGAGACTGACAAGGATGGAGGAGAATGTACTGTTGAATAGCATCATGGCGTAGCAGAAGTTATCATTTTTAGCTGTTTTATTATTTGATAATACTTTTGAGTATGAGTTATGTATTTATCCTGATGTTATATATTTTCTTTCATGTCTTGAAAATGACTATCAATGTAAACAAGTCACTAAATATATTGTGATGACATGAAATATTTTCCAATACTTTAGTGATGAAAACCCTGAAAAGTAAAGAGCTGGATTTGAAAACTTTAGTATCAGCACTGAAATTTTTACTCAAAATATATAGGTTTCAAAGTTATCTCCAAGCAGCTGTAATAAAAGACAGTGATTCACTCTTCTCTGCTTAAAATCTGAAGAATCTAGTTTCATGTAGCTGTACAAGTTTTGTGTTATAAGGAACGTTTGCATTCTGGAGTGGCATACTATCTGATTCAGATAAATTGTCTATCAAAACACAAACTTTTTAAAAATTATCTTTTATCAATGAAAACACAAAACATCAGATATTCAAAATACTTTCAGTTATGAAGGAACATAGAATACTGTATTGAAAACTGATTGCAAATTTAAAATTGTATTAAAAAGAAACTGAACATGAATATCATATTTTGTACCTATTGCATGGATTCATGGCAAATAAAATTAAAGGGTTTGAGTCATAGTTCTAAAATATTACTTTAATAGAGCATCTCTGGAAAGCTCTGTAGCTCAGAACATGACTATTTCACTTTCTTCACATTAAAATACAACTAATCCTATTTTGTGGGCTGCTTGTATTTTGTTATATATGTTATATGCATAACATAAAAAGTCAATCTATTTTAGGGGAGGATAATACAGAACCTATCCAGTTTCATAACTGGATTTTATAATATTTAGTGAACATGTAATCTCAAGAACTGTTTTCATTTTTAGTATATCCAAAATCTAAGATTAGGAACACAGTCAGAAGAAATTGATCAATTTTATGACTGTATTTGTAATTGGAAGAGGAAAAACTATTTCTTAGCCAAAGTTAATGGGAAAATTGGAATACCTAGGCAATGAATGCCCACATAAAAATCAAGGAGTGCTCAAGCAACTTTTTATTTATCATTGATCAAGTGGTATCTGATCAAATTCAGAAAAAAATTATTTCAAAACAATCAACTTATTATACATAGTGACATTTAGAGAAATGAATCTCTAAAGTCTTTATTGTTGATCTTTTATTTGTAAAACGTTTTTATATAAAGGAATATTAACATATGATTGCCACTTAAAGTCTACTTCAATACTTTACTAACTTTGCGATAATGTAGAGAGGAGGTTTGTTCTTTTTAATGCCTAAGGCATTAACAATAATTTAGGGTAGATGATTTTTAAAAATATATTACATTATAACAAATGTAATAAAAAATGGCAGAGTGAAATTTTTATCTCTTCCCATTACTAATTTGTATTTTAAAAAGCATTTAAGTAAAGGATACTTATCTGATTCTAAAATAGAATTCACCATATTGAGAATCTTATCCTTGATTGTCAAGGACTTCATTTTAAAAACAAGAGACACTTGAAAAAAGACAAGCCACACAAAGTTTCAATGCACAATCAGATACACATTGTAAGCTTCCATAGTAGTCATCTGGAGATGAAAGCAGATCACAGTGATTTGGATCTTGACATATATTGTATAACAACTTGTACATAGCTAGTTTTTCCTATATACAAGTTTTCTGTGTAAATAAACAACTGTTTTCAGACAAAATTAGCATACCTGAAAAAGCATGAGGATTAGGTAGTAAAAACCATATGCATTCTTGTCAAATATATTTTTAAAATGTCTAAAAGCTGAGTGGTTAGAAGAACCAATATTGTTTAAAATGGCAGTACTTCAGGAGGTGTTGATATTATTTTTAACTCAGTTTAAAATAGTTATAGTACATTATGCATTTTTAAAGGAATATCTCGAATAGGACTAGTTATGTTCTGCATTATATATGGACAAAATTTTTATTTATAGGAAGGAGCTCATTGTTCTTTATCAATGATATTTCTTTTCCAGGGATCTGCATCTTCATCATCAATACTCGGGGACAGAACATCTTCTCTTACAGAACAAAATGATGAAACCACTTTAACTCCTAATAGAGAGGTGGGTTGTCTCAAAGGGGTGAGAGCATAAATAAAATGTTAAGAATTTAATCAAATATAGTAAAAATGCATAAAATTAAGAATACTTAATATGTGCTCTACTGATGAATATTTTTTATTTATTTATTTTATCTTTTTTTATAAACAACTCAAGGCAGCAAGCATATTTAACTCCTTCCTCCTCCTGTTTTCACCTATGAGGTAGGTTGGGCTGAGAGATAATGATTGGCCTAAGGTCACCCAGCTGGTTTTCAACTTCCACAGCAGAAATAAGGCCATGTGGGTGTCTCTCTGCTTAAGTGCAGAAAATCCTTGGAATTTGGAAGGGAGGATTTTCAGCTTCTGAGCAGAGCTCCAACTTTCTCTCCATCCCTCCCCGAGGCATCTTGTGCTCCTTGCCTTAGACTCCATCTGCTTAATGACTGAACTGACCCAGTAGTGCCAGGATTATGGTACTAAGTGAGGCAGTTATTTGATGTTTTGCTTAATGACCTCTTCATTCAATGACTGAGATTCCAGTCCCAATTGTCATTGTAAATGAGGACCACCTGTAGTGCATAAAAATTGGAGGGGGAGTATTATGTACATTTCCCTGAGTAAATGAAGAATTGATATTATTGTGTTCAGTACAAATTACCAAATTAAAGTCTATAGAGCTAGGGATGAACATACAATCCTCTACCTGAAAGTTGATAGCAGCTATTGGATAGGGCTTCAGTTTCATAATAAAACTTTATGTTAATGTTAGGACAGGGATTCTCAGTCTGTGGGTTACAAGCCTACCCTGGGATTCACAAATTTGAGATGACCTGCACATACTGTTGCTCTACTTAGGTTTGGGCTGATTTTTATGGGCAGCTTGTTCCAGACATTTCCAGCTTCAAAGGGCAGCTGTTTTGGGGCTTCTTTTGGGGCTGCATTTTGTGAAGACCTGGTCCTTAACTCTGTAGAAAGAATGTTCAAGCAGCAAACACTGCATCTCTTTTACTTGAGGATAAGGCCCAGTGGTGGGAAATCAGTGTGCTCTGGTTACAGATCTTTATGGACTGCATCCCCTGCATCCTGAACCCTCTCGGATGCTCTCAAGATACGGAAGTGGCCCTGTTTATGGCACCTGCTTCTTAGTTAGAGTATAACTGCCTTGCTCTGGTACCTGTAAATGGCTTGCATCTATTGTGATTTGTGCATCTATTCGTGGGAAATTCTACACAGGTTTTTGGATTATCTTAAGGGTTCAATGCACCACAAAGTTCAAGAACCCTAAAAATAAGATATTATTGTTTTTCATGGATTGTAAAGCATTATTCTGTCACTGTTGCATCTTCATGAAATGAGTTACTGATCTTGTGAACATGTTTTTTGTATGGATGTTGTAAAGATGGAACAGTAAATAATTTACTGGGAATGTTTTGCATCTACATCTCCCACTATATTTCCAAACCTTGAGAGTTGTCAGGCCCCAAACCAAGAATAACACATGGTAGTTCTTAATTAACTCACACGTATATACAAAATTTTGCCAGACTGAAGACTCTGCTGTCTTCATTTACAATATTTATTTATTTATTAATCATATTTCTATGCTGCCAATTTCCGGAGACTCTTGGCGGCTTACATAGGTTAGACATTATACATTTCTTTATTTTTATCCCTCCCCCCTCGGCTGGCCGGTGATTTTCATATCCGGGGCATCCACTGAGACTCCTTGCTCTGCACCTGGGACAGGCGAGTTTCACGCCAACTCACTGTTCTGTCACACCGACTCGCTGCTCCATCAATTTGCTGGCTGGCAATTTTCCCTCCGAAGGGTCCCCATTAATCTACTTGCAATATACTCTGTGAACTATAAGGAAGGGGCTGTCTTCACTCTTTTTCTCTCATGTGATATCTGGGCTGAGTTGCCTCTTACTCCTCCGGAATTCACCCCCCTCTTCCTGGGCATCCACCTCTCTACTACATTCCATCACAGACCTGTTTCTTGAAGATATTCCGAATTTCATTGGCTTTTTATTGAGAACATAGAAGCAAAATAGGAGGAATTTGTTTCCAATGTTGTAAAATGCTCTTTCTTGGATATGATATTTTGTTATTATTCTTTTTTAAAAAAGCATTGAAGGTATATCTCTTTTGCCAGTTCTCCCAAAATGAACAATTTTAATAGTATTTGCATATATATTATCCTTTTAAAACTCCCCCCCCTTTTCCTTCCCTCAGGGAGTTTTTTTTATGTTAAATGTTTAGAATATTTTTTGAGTGAGTATAAAATGGAATATATAGTAAATATAGTCCTCGACTTACAACCATTCATTTAATCATATTTCAAAGTTATGATGACCTCAGAAAAAGTGACTTATGACTTGTCCTCAAAGTTACAATCATCACACCATCCCTGCAATCACATGATGGCAATTCAGGCACTTGTCAAATGGCTCATTTATCCAGTTGCAGTCTCTTATGGTCATGTGATTGTAATTTGTGATCTTTCCATTCAGCTTCTGACAAGCAAAGTCAAATGGGGAAGCAGATTTGTTCAACAACTGCGTGATTCACTTAATGACCATGGTGAAGTGGTTGTAAAATCAGGTCTGATAATATGATGACTTGCTTAAATCTGTATTACTTAGTGACCAAAATTCTGGTCCCAATTGTGGTGGTAAGTCAAGGACTATGTGTAAATCAATCCTCAGAACTGTTAATGTTTTACGAGTTTGTAATGTTCAATTACAAAATTGTGCAATTATATCTGTTCTGTTATACCCTAAATGCCCACATATTAATCTTTGTTCATTTGAATTTTTCTTAAACAGTGTCTGTCCTAGTTATGTATTTTTGTGAAAACTTATACATATTTGCAACTTTGTGACCTGAATGTGAAAATCTATTCGATAAAGCTGTAGTGTGCTTTCTATTCTCTCTTTTTACTTCATTATTGTTATTTTTCATCTTGTTGCTTTATTCATTGAATGACACAGCTGCTAGCTGGGATGATATCCGAGCCTGCTTTTCTTTCTGAATATACTGTTTTTGCTTTGGATCCTACCAAACATCCTAAGCCAAAGAGTGAGAGTGTGGTGAGTCCCCACTGCTCTATCCTTCAAGTGATGGATTGGCAGATTCAAAAGGATACTGTAATTCTAGAAGACAGAAATAATGCTGCTTTTTGTTTATATTTTTAAAGCATACTAAAAACCATGTTGCTCACCTGTGCTAAAGAACACCTACACTTGATTAACTCACCTAATTAGCACTGGGCAACTTTTGAGGAACTGGGGGTTGCAACTTAGCATCTCAACTTTCTAAAAGCTCCAAGGAGGCCATTTGATGATGTGATTTCATTGAAGGGTTATAATTGAAATGTTTCGTCTCTTTTGTTGTGGTGATTACTGCTTTCTGGAGGGGTAAGAACAGGGAGAATCAGGTGAACTGTTCCAATTGTGATCCTTGAAATCATATCTAACCTTAAATAAATGATTTGAAGTGTTGATGCCCAAATTTAGCTATTTCATTTCTAAAAATCATGTGGATTCAGGATGTTGAGAAGCTACAGATAGTGTTGGGAGCCATATGCAATCCATGAGTTCCTCTCCCTTTTCTCACTTTTAACTTTGTAATGAAAATTAACATCACCATGCTAGGCATATTATAAACAATGAAAATATTTTTGTAGTATTATTAATATTGTATTTGGTTGTTTCAGTTTTTAGAATCAAATCAAATATTTTTCTTCTATTATAGCTCTTTTCTTTTCCAGTAAGAAGTCAGTTCTGGAAAGAAAAGGCTATCTGCATATATTGAGAGTATTGAACAACAACTCTTCATGCTAGATCAGTTTTACAGAAAGTAATGTTTTGGATCTGACTAAATAAAGATTAAAGAATTAAAGCAAGATAAGGAATGAGAGAGAAAAATATAAGAAATATAATTACAGCTTTATTCTGAATCAAAGGGCGTATTTTCTTCTCAAACTAAAACACATAACTTTTTAAAAATTTAGGCTGTTTTAAAGAATGAAATGTATGGCATTTGGATGCAGCATAGATAAATGTTCCACACTGCTATTTTTATTTGCATAGATCTGGATGTACTGCAGTTGTTTTAAAATATTTATAATACAAATATTAATTTTTAAAATTGATACTTTAGTTTTTTTGTGTTAACTTATTTTATATTAAGTAATTCTTTATCTAAGTATCTTGTTTGGGCTAATTAGGTTACTGTGTCACATTATTTTTATTATAGTTAAAACCATATATTTATTTCAATCAACTCTTTCAGACATTGATGTTCTTAAGGAATATGAGATAATGTATTTGTATTAACACTAGATGATAAATATCTATTCCTAAATATTGTTCCTCAGGTTTCAATCCTAAAGTGTATAGTGGGAATTGCATTTTAAGATAAATGATAAGGAAGATTAATATAAGTTGCATTCTTTATTTTCCTACCAAGAAGATCAAACCTATTAGATTAACTGCATTTTATTTAAACGTATTTGGACATATTATTTTCTATTTAGATATACCCAGTCTTCAGTAGTCTATATAGGTATACAGTCTTTAATTCCTCCTTACTTGTTTAGCCTTTGTGCACAATATATTAAAAAAAGCTGGATTGGAAGAAAAGCGTTCTTTTAAAATTGGAGGAACAAATATCAGTAACTTGCACTATACAAGAGACACTGTTTTGATGGCTGAAAAGCAAGCTGATAATGAAAATCAAGGAGCATAGGGGAAAAATGAATTAAGATTAAATATGAAGATCAAATTAATGACAACAGGTAATGGCAGCCAGCCTTAAGGTTGTCGGTGTATAGCTTCTGCCTTTTTGGATTGACCACCATCAGTCAAGTAAAGAACTGGCAATCAAGAACTATACCACAGATTTAACCCTTGTTATAGTAACAATAATTGAGGCATGGTGGCACAAGTGGTTAATTGCTCAGCTTGCCAGCTGGAGGGCCAGCAGCCCGAGTTCAAGACCCAGCGTAGCCATGCAGCAGGGCGAGCTCCTGCTGTTCCGCCTCAGCTCCCACCCACCTCGCAGTTTGAAAGCATGCAAACGCAAGTAGATAAGTACTGCCCCTTCTGGTGGGTAACATAACAGTGTCCATGCACCTTGGGCATCTAGTCATGCTGGCCACATGACCACAGAAGCGTCCTTGGATGAACATTGGCTCTTTGGCTTGGAAACAGGAATGAGCACTACACCCTGAGTCAGTTACGATTGGCAGGGTAACCATTACCTTTTATAGTAATAAATGAAAAAAGACATCTAGCTACAGGGATATGTATATATAGCTAGTTGTCAATTTTTGACTGTAATGGAGCCTGTTATGATCAAAAGCGATGATGGTCATTAAGCAAGATGATCTCACCCCTGCTCCATTCCCTCCCTGATACGGCCATTAAATTAATGCAGAAGTGGAACACAGGATGCCTCATGGGTTGGGGAACACCCTGGGAGACCTGGACCTGCCCCTGGCCTAATAAGGCCTTCCCCATTCCTCATGCTCCGCTTTCTACTCGGGGTTCCCATAGCTCTTGGGACTGCTTTCCCCTCACTGGTTCCCTTTGAGCCTTTCTCCCCCACTGGTTCTCTGCAGGCTTTTCCCCCTCACCAGGTCCTTGCAGGGCTTGAGCCTCCTTTCCACCCCTATCATCCTTTACCTACTTCTTTTGAATAGCTCCAGACCTCTGGAAATCTTCAAAAGGTAAGTGTGTGATGGAGGGTGGGGAAGGAGGGAGGCCCAAGCACTGTGGGGACCTGTTGGGGTTGTAAGAAGCCTATGGAGGCCCACTGGGAGGATGGGGGCATAGGTGGAGGGAGCACTGCAGCATCCCTGTGGTTAGTCATAAGGGCAAAATGACCATGTGGGTGCTGCAGCAGCCATTAGTTCAGGACCAGGTTGTAAGTAATTTTTGGGAGGTCTTCTATAACTTTGAACAGTTGCTAAGAGACTCTTGCTAAGTGAAGACTACTTACACAGATCAGAATCATGCATGATTTTCCCTAAAACATTACGTGAGTGAATGTTAGATTAAGAAGAAACAGCAGAGAAAGAGTATCAGTGCTTTTGAATTTTGGTATTGAAGAAGACTGGAATACCAGTATTAGCCAAGAAAACAAATGAAAAATTAAATTTACCTGGAGTTCCCACAAATGATCAGACTCAAATTGTCCTACTTTGGACACATTATGTGAAAACCCAACTCTCTAGAAATCTCTACAGAATTGGGAAAGGTGGAAAGACTGAGAAGAACAATAGTAAGATGACATATTGTAATCAAGTCAGTTACTTTTTTAGATGTTTTAGTAAACTAGAACTGGGGAAAATGTCAGCTTAAAAACTGCTTTGTTTTAAGCAGTTTTTTTAAACTTTCCAAAGCAGATCATATGCTTCAATGTTTGTAGCATTCAGAATTGATGTTCAGCATTTTAAATTCACTTCAAGGGTATTATCAATTCTGTGTCTGTCTGAATTAGTAGTTTTTGAGCTCTGCTGTATTTAAGATGTAGCAGTACCTAGCAGGTCTTGACTGATCTTAAAAAAGCCAAGCAAGGTTGAACCATGTAAATATTTGAATGTCATTCAGAAGAAAACTAGTAATAGATAAGACTAAGACTTTGAAAAAATGTCATGAGAGAAGGCAGTGTCAAACTACAGATAGTCCCTGATTTATTACCATAATTGAACCTGGAAATAGAGCCATAAATCATTGCAATCATATGCCCAACATCCATGACTGGATCACTAAGTGACCGATCATAAGTTGAGGGCTACATGTACTTTGTATTGCATGGATATGACAAAGTAGAACTCAACCTCAGGGAATCTTCAGTGTATAATCTTGCATGGTTTATGTTATAATTGTCAATCAACCATATATTTTTACAGTAAAAGGATGTTTATATTTAATTTGAATTATTCCTAAAAGTCTTCCTAAAATTGTATCTGAGAATGGCAATACTTGATTAATATATACTTTCAGCCTTGAATGTGCTACAAAAATGGACATTATAACAGTAAAGTAACAAAAGTACTGAATATTGTAAGCAATTATGCATTATTTGGTTTTGTTTAGATTCTGCCTGAAACCAGGTGTAGACAAGTATATGTCTGGTTTGTCTTATAGGGTAAAATATTTAATGAAAAAATAGGTTCCTAGTACATAATTAGGCTCTTTATGGAGTGCATTTTGACAGTAAATGATATATATTTTAAGAACATTTTATTCTGTTGATTCCATTAGCATTTTCTATTTAATTATATTGATCCATATAAGCAAATATATTAAGTAACTTTGCATATTATACGAAATTGAATCACCTATTTAATAACTTTTCTACTTAATAAGAGCTTTTTTCAGTGTGATTTATAAATAGTTGCACAATACAGATACTAAGGATGGCATGAGCAGTTAAGACGTTGGACTAGTTGGCTGGAAGGTCAGTGGCTTGAGTTCAAGACCCAAGAGCCGCTGCGTAAGATGAGCTCACATAGTCTGCCTAGCTCCTGTCAATCTAGCAGTTCAAAAGCATGTAAAAATGCAAGTAGATAAATAAGGTACCACCTTTGGTGGGAAGGTAACAGCATCTGTGCACCTTGGTTTATAGTCATGCCAGCCATATGACCATGAGAGTGTCTTTAGGCACTGCTGGCTCTTAAGAAATGGAGATGAGTACCATTCCCTAGAGTTGGAGATGACTTGCAGGGGAAACATTTACAGATACTAATAATTAACAACTACAACCAAAAAAATTACAATTATTTCATATGATTGATTCATGATGTAGAATATTTCTCTATTTTTATAAGGCAATATGAACTCACTCAATATTTTTAAAATTATTTTACTTTTTTCCCCTTTTAGATTATCCATAAACAAAATACTAGCAGTAGTGAAAATGAAACATCTACCCCACTGGTATGTTGTATAAAGCTTCATATTTAGTTACAATGTCCTAGCATATATAATTTTTATACTTAAAAATATGTTTCTAAATGTACATTGTCCAGTCTAAATAACTAATTTTCCATTTCTAGGAATGGATGGATGGATAGATAGGGACATTCATATAATTCTTAAACATTATAATAGTTTATTTAGTTTCAGAAGTAAATTGATGTTGGTAATGAAACATTTAGCATATATATTCTATGATATTCTAAAAAACTTAGGATAAATTTTAGTCATTTTATTATTTACAGCCTAGTGATGGCCAGTCTTTTACACAGAAGCTTCAGGTTCGGGTTTCTTCAATGGAATCATTATTTCGAAGTCCCTTAAAAGAAACGCTGTTTCGATCCCCTTCTAAAGAATCCTTAGTGAAGACATCTTCAAAAGAATCCTTGAACAAACTGGATTTTGATTCTCCATGTATGGCATTTGATCTACCTTCCGATGTTGAAAGTGAAGCAGAAGAATTACCTGGAAATGTTGATAGTCTTCCCAAGGAACAGTTGTTGCATCTATTACATAGAATGGAACAAAGCTTAGAGTGCTACCGTGGAAAATACTCAGAGGTGAGAATGTATATTAAAATAACTTGGCAAATCAGGTGCTATACTTTTTCTAGGTTTTCCTAACAGAAGGATAAATTATTGATTTGGGGAAAACTATTTTAAATTATTTAGCTGGCTAAATTAATTGTTGCTATTCTGATTGCCATTTTTTTTATTTTATCAAGAAAAGTTTGATATACATGTTAGATATACAGTGGTGCCTTACAGGACGAGTAACTCACAAGGCGAGAAACCCGCAGGACGAGCAAAAAATTTAATCAG